>CAHIKZ030000333.1:1282500-1375000 GCA_903632075.3 Acanthosepion pharaonis | reverse complement strand
ATTCTATATAGTTTGCTACACGAGTTTTGGGACTTGTGGCTTTCATCTGGCGAAGAATCATTATTTCTACATATTATTTAACGGAATTAATTTTTGCTTCCTCCTGTGTTAATTCTTTTAACCTTTGTCTTTTGTGTATAGTGGTAATTACCTGAATCCATCTTTCAGTCAGGTTCAGAGGATTAGAACTATAACGTGTCGCGTTCCCACCAACAATAAAAAAAAATGCTTCGTGATACCTTTGAAGGGTATTTTGACAAAATTTCTTGACAGTCATCGAGTAAGGAGAGATGTACGGCAACAGTTTCATAACAATCGGCTAAAGAGAAATTCCTTTTTTGGTTCACCCGTCTTTCTCACCAAGATATACGACACACTTCCCTCCTCACTCTCTCGCTTACCTATTTTTTCTCACACATACACTGGAAGAAGTTACATTTGTTTTCATCTCAACTAACAATTAAAACAAGTAATTTAACATTCATACAAGCTAAGAGAAAAATAGTTTCAAAAAACAAAATTTCAGCTCTTTTCCTTTTTTGTGTCAGTCACTATGTGCAATGCGTAATACACGCTTAGGCGTTCATGTATCTTTCGATACATAAATGACGAGGTAGATATTTTTCCCACAGTAGATTGCCATTTCTTTCTACGGTAAAGCAGTTGCCATCCGAACCCGGTCTGTCTTGCTATTTATCCATAGCTGGGGGGGTGAGAAGAAGAGGAATCATACCTTTCCCAAGGGTAGCACGTGAGTGAATGTAATGGGTTCGATTGGAATTCGAACTCGGCTCTCCGATTCCTCAATCCGAGCCGCTAACGATAATCCACCAAGCATCCTCTTTGTTATTAGTAGGTTTAAATCCACAATATATTAGTGACTGATTTTAACAATTATTGATGAATGAGATGATTAAAATAAATGTAAAATTCGAAGGAAATTATCTGACAACACAATAGCTTGTCAATTATATTTAACGAAACATATATTAGAGAGGGTTTACTGCTCAAACACAAAAGTTTATATATATATATATATATATATATATATATTATGTAAAATGAGAAAAATATGTGTAAGCCGTAAAACTGTAAGCAGTAGAATATTAGATTAGTTCACGAATCGCTTTCGGTGTTTTCATTACCAAAAGAAATTCTGATTTACAGCGGAACAATGAGAAAAGTTAGTTCACCAAACATCTTCACATAATTGCTATAGACAATGTTCTATTACTGAACCAATTAATGAATAAATCATTAAAATCTCACATATATATATATATATATATATATATATATATATATATATATATATATATATATATATATATATGTATGTATACATAAGTATGTATGTATATATAATATGTATATATATATATATATATGTTTATATATATGTGTGTATATATATGTATATATATATATATATATATATATATATATATATATATATATATATATGCTCAACATATAACAGGAGAGATACTTAGTATGTCATTATGTTACAACGTATCAAAAATGAAACGTTTTTTTAATGCCGTGAGTATCTACAAACCAAAACGTTAATTATTTTAGCAGGCAAATGATAATGTTACCGAATGAAACACTGACTACCGGATTTTGATATCATATTATTATTGTTGTTTGAAATAATAATAATAATAACAATTGTGTATTTGGGCAGCAATCCCTCTTTTATACAAGTTACATTAAAGACGACGCACAAGGCAGGGTAATTACCTTATTTTATTGAATTTTTCTTGGATTATTATGCAGTATTTACATTATTCGGACTGCTATTATTATCGGCGTTGCCACATACACGATGTTTCGGCCGTTGTACGCCCCGGTCTTCTGGAATTTCGAACTGAAGCCTTTATTTCCCCCACTGTCTATGTTATCCTAGTTCTACGTTCCCTGCCTCTTCCTGATGTCTGAGTATCAGTTATCTCCCTTTAAATCAACTATCTACTTTAACTCAATTCTCCCAGTTTTTTTTAGCCAGGTATTGAACTCACAACTACTTTGTATCAACTCACTGGATTCAACTAAGTGTATGTATTTTGGGGATTAAAAATTAATGTCTCAATCAGTTTTACCAGAGCTCTTATTACAATTGTGTTGGTATTATTGTTTTTCTGTAGAACTCTCTCATACTCGTATTCATTTCTATGTTTGGTCGCTTTAGGAGATTTTTGTGGCCTAGCATATGCATTGATTCCTTAGGTTTTCGTATTTACCATTGGCGTTCTCTGTCTATTATTTCAACCTCATTTCACAGGAGGACGGTGATCTCACCTTTCCCCACCTATGTGATGAGCAATGCTTGATTTTTCTACTTAGTCTTTACGTTGTTCCCGCAGTTTTATCTTAAGAGAGCGGCCTGTTTCGCTTTTATATTTCTTACCACAGCTGCATGGGATGACGTAGACACAGTTTTTACTCATCTTCTCCTCTATATGATGGTCTTACTCGGAAGATTTTTTGTAAGTGTAGCTGTTACGTTGTAGGGTACCGCTTATACTGATCATTTCTTGTCCATATGACTCTGGGTCGGCATCTTTGACTTTTACTTGATGTTGTAAGCAGCAGACAATCCCTTTCTTTACACTGTATTGGTGATTGAAGTTGAGGTATTATCCGGTGAATGCTGGGTGGCGGTATACGGATATCTTGAACTCATGCTCTTTTCAAGACATTAAAACATCCATGAATACTAGTTGTTTTTTGTTCTGCATTGGGAACATTTTTCGATGAGCTTATTAAGTTCACATGGTCCAGTAGTAGACGGACCTCTTCCTGTTGTGGACAGAGTATAAAGCTGCTATCTACGTATCATGGCCATAGAGGTGACTTTAGTGATGTTGATTCTAATACCGTTTCTTCGAAGTATTCCATGTATATGTTAGCCATTGCTGGAGATAATAGCGAGCCCATTGCTAAGCCTTCGTCCTGCCCATACATGTTTGATCCCATTCCAGTGTCTTGTTTGTGTACAAACAGTCAGCATCTCCCACAGGTTATGTATTGGTATACTGTTACGTTCTCCTAGGGAAGAGTACGAGGCCAGTCTCTCTGTTACTACAGAGAGTACCTCCTCAATGCGTACCTTGGTGAAAAAACTCATCACGTCCAGGCTCATCATGCGATTGGATTGGATGGGAGCATCTTTGATTATTTCCACGAAAGGCGTGGAGTTTCAAACATATGATGCTGGCTTTCCTATTAATGGGCCAATTATATCCAAAAGGAATAGACTGAGAGGAAGACACACAGAGCCTTGTTAACAATTCGTCTGGGCAAAATATTATCTTCATGAATTTTGGGGATACCGTATCTGTGTGGTAGAGTGCTGTAACTCTGTGACAATTACCTGTAGAGGGGAAGTGGTCCTTTTTCTTGTCTAGGATCTGTGATACGTTTTCTGCTTTTAGTGTTAGTTTTTATTTTCTTGCTCAACTTCTTTCTCGAGAGCCTGTACTTTATAATGCTCCATAAGTTTTCTATGGGGTTGAGGTCAGGAGATTGGGGCGCCCATGTCATAACACTCACCTGCTTCTCATCAAATTATTCCTTCATCAATTTTGATTTGTGACAGGGAGCATTATCTTGCATAAAAATGAGCTTGGTGGGGTCGATTTGCACCATTTCAGCAGAAGGGAGAAAACAACACTCTAAAATTCTCTTGTACTGCTCGTTCCTGAGGGTCTTTTCAATAGGTTTTAAGAAACCAGTTCCATGAAAAGAAAAGCATCCCAGAATATTATACTGAACGGATGCTTGACAGTACTTACTGCTAAATTCAAAGAGCTTTCACATCTTCTTTAGCTCAACTTTCTTTTCATCGGAGAAGAGAATATTTAGTAAAAAAAAAAACAGGTGAGTCACTTTTATCGAACAGCACTGGATATATATATATATTGAGACATTTTTTATGTTTATACGTTCTTTTTATGGATACAAATATTTAACTAAATGCTCTGTTTTATAATAAACAGTATTAACAACATTTACCGGCCTGAATGTCCGAAAAATTTTCATAGAAAATATGCGTCCTCCGATAGGAATTGAACCTGTATCCTGTATGGAACAGTGATATAGTCTGATACACTTTTAGCGATTGAGCCACAGAGGAGAAATTCGGTTAGTAAGGTCGATTTTACTATTTTTAAACTACAATTCTCCATGATGTTCCCTCGTGCATTTATATCTGCTCGATGCGTATCCAAATGTGAACAAATGACGTCACACATTATGAAATGGACAAAGTCCAACGGTTATTTTAAGACATTTATATATATATATAAGGGATAACGATTAATATATGTTATATATCAAGGACAAAATTTAGGAAATATGTATGATAATGTGGCAAAGGTTTTAGTGAGAGAGGGTTCATCCTTTAGGAGATCATCGGACTAAGCTTATAAGCCTATATTTGTCTCCTAACACACACACACAAACACACAGATATATATATATATATATATATATATATATATATATATATGAATATTTGAATAGCAAGTTTTCGTTTAAGCAGATTGACTTTTTTTTAATTTAACTTTGCTACGATTTCAACCATTTTTCTGGTTTCGAGATAAACGTTGAATTGCCAGTTGTAATCTAATTTAGGTATTCATAAACAATTATGAAATCATTAATTACAAAGGGTTGAAAACAAACTGAAATTCCTTGTTTTAATCGTTCCTTTCTTTCTTCGACAAATTCCTATCTGGTTTTCAACATACGACTTTTTTTTTCTACCGTTAACTACACTTGACTTATTTACATTATTCGGATTGCTATCCGCATCTTCATTGCCATATTCACAACGTTTCGGCCCTTGTACGTTCCGGCCTTCTTCAGATGACTGGAATTTCAAACCAAACCATTTATTTCGTCCACCGCGGTAGAGTCTTCTAGTTCCACGTGCCATACCACTTCGGGGTGTTTCAGCTATTTCCCTTTAACTCAACTCAACAAGATTTGTTCACCACTGCTGTGGCCTGGTATTGAACTCAAAACTCTTTGCGTACAATCACTGGATCTAACCAACGTCTTTATACACTGGACCATGTGTTCTTGAGGAAATGTTGTGAAAATGACAATGAAAATGAGGATAACAGTCCGAATAATGTAAATAATATAAGTAATCATAATACCTCATCTCAGAGAAAGAGTTCGTAACTTTGTAAAAATGACAGTGAAGATGAGGACAACAGTCCGAAGAATGTAAATTATGTAAGTAATCATAATACCTCATTTCAGAGATATAGACAGAAATTAAGTACACTATGTGCTGAAAGTTGTGGGTCCAATAAAAATAATGTTATATAAAGAACAATAAATATACAAGCCTAAATCCCATAAAATATTTATGAAAGGATCTTAAACGCAGAATACGTCTGAATAATTCCGCAAACTTAAGGAAACTTCAAAAGATTTCTAATCAGAGATAGCAAAAATTTGGAGTTAATTTGTGCGAGAAAATTGAATCAAATTATTCTAAACAACTGACAGCTGTCATAGCGAATAAGGCGTTCACTATTAAAATTAGAATACAATTCATTGATTAGTGATAAAAACTTTGGCTTTGCAATGTTTTGCTAAATTTCCCAGTAAATTAGCGCATGAAAATATACTTTTTCTTCATCGGCATGGAATATCCTCAGAAGTTGCGACGTTAAACATTTTTTTTATGTTTGTAGCCATATAACAAATGTTCTCTTTTCTTGAAACAACATTCAAAATTTTAATGTGTCCAGTGCATTTGTGTGACTGTGTATTTAAGTTTTCTCCACCCCAATATTTAAGTCACCCTTAGTATATATTTATATGCATACACCTACTAGCAAAAAATACACGCACACCCAATACTCAAAAATGGAAATAGATATAAGAAGATACAGGAGACAGAAAAATATAAGAACGAAGACATCCGACAATCGTCCTATCTCTGACCAATCCTAATTGTTTTATTACCTCTTAGGCAGAACACTTTCGCCAAGCAGTCCAAGAAGAAACATTTGGGATACTACTACACAAACAAAACAATTGTTAAACATTGAAAAACATAAGGGAATTCCTTTTAATAATATGCGGAAATATCTACTCTTTGCCTGATGAAGATCACGAGACCGGAAACTTGTGTAGCAAAAATATGGAATATAAAGTATAATATATTTTTTTGAAAAAATCAGATGGTAAACAATAACGTTTGTGGTTTCTCCCTTTTTTTAAAAATATACACTTTTCTCTCATGGCATGCAGATAATTCCCGCGACCACATCACGCCTTACATCTGACGACCGAGCTCCTCAAACTGCCACCTCCTTGATCATTATGTGTGGAGCGCAGTCGAACGCGAGACCAACAAATCTACTTGTAAAACCAAAGCTGAAGGCAAGGATTGTGGCAGCATTCACCAACTTAAGCATGCAGACAGTCAAAAAGAGTTGCCGGAGATTCGGACACCGTCTGGAGCCCATTGTTAAAGCCAATGGCAATTTTAGCGAATAAATTCACTCTTTAGTAGTTCAAGATATTTTTGTGTAATTTTGGTAAATATATCTATTAAAATGAGATGTCAGTGTTATTTTCATTTTTGCGTCATTTAGACAACAATATATCCTCGGAGCCTGTACTATGCTGCTAACAAAATTTTAAAAATGACGTTTTGATACGGACAACTATCATTTAGACGACAATTTACCCATCGCACACTGCGCTATGCAGGTAACAAAATGTTTAAAATGATATTTTGATACAGACAGCTGTCATTTAGACGACAATTTACCCATCGCACGCTGTGCTATGCAGATAACTAAATGTTTAAAATGACATTTTGATACGGACAGCTATCATTTATTCCGTCAATCAATCGATCATAAATAATAACGTATTTAAGAAAAATAAAACTATAATTGTTTTCGTGTTATTTGTAAAACTGCAATCAATAATGTTCTTTTTCATAAAGTAACAACGGATTTTAATAAATAAATACTGAGTTTTTTTTTATTTAGAAAATAATAATACCTCATTTTTATTAAAATTGTGAAAATTAATATCAAATTTTACAACGAAAATTAACATTGCGAAACTTTTATAAGCCATCAGAAAAATCAGAAATGTACTGAACAAGAGTAATAGGTAAACATGAACAGAATCTAATTAAAAATGAAAGGCGGGAAAATAAAAGGCATACATTTACAATCTTTTTTTGTCCTGTAATGGTTTCACTTATTTTTCGACTCAAAACTTTAAAGATTCTCTTCGTCCGGTTCCAACAATCACGGTACAAAACAAATGTATTCGATGTTTTTTTTCTTTCTCCTTCAAGATGAAAGTGTTTAATGTTTGGTCGATCGATTTGCGTCCACAATTTTGGTCACCATTTTTTTTTATCAACTGCTGCAAATGAATGATTATCAAACTTTAAATAGATAAATCTTTAGTCGTTTTGACTTCACAAAGAATATTTACGAAAAACGTACAATTTTAATAAAGCAGAAATTAATGAAGACAATATATTTATTTCTTTACAATTACATTTCTTTTGAATGTCGGTGTATTTTTGTTCTGTCATCCATTGTCGGGGATAATTACCAAATCCTCAATTAGGGAGAAGACAAATGAAAACAATATAAAAGGAATTTCTCTGTTAATTATTTCAGTGAGGAAGTTTCGCTCTTAAAGGACAAGCAGGTGTAAAGTTGCTAGAAAAGGTAGAGCAATATATAAAAAAGAAGATACTGGAAGTTTTCCACACTCAATAATTCTTTCTATTTTTGTAACATAATTAAAAGTATTCCTTACTACTTGCAACGAAAGCATTCAGTTTAATCTATATACATTATACTGTTAACAACACGAAAATAAATCTCTCTCTTTTTCTCTCTCTCTCTTTTTCTCTCTCTCTCGGGGAAAAGATATCTAATTTTATTTCCAACAACAGACAAACTTAAATATAGACATCCTAAGAAAACAGTGGAAACAAATGCAACGGAGTGACCTAGACAAACCACTTGCGATATATATTTGGAGGCAAGATGATTGTGACAATTCATTCAAAGTGATTGGTTGTCTAATCACGAACCTTCGACCATATAGAGATTATATTACATACAATATTGTGAATGTCAAATAAGCAGGACTTTGTAATGTTTATTTCGGGGAAATCTGTCTGATTGCTGACATATTGGCTGACCGCTCGTATCAGAGCCTGCATTCTGCTAGTCAATCCCTGTTACAGTCATCTTAAAAGGCACATTATTGCTTTTTCAATACTCAGAGAGAGACTCTGATGACCTGGCGTTATATACAGTTTCTGAGAATGATCACATCATCTGGTGTGATCAGAATCTTAAACGACCGCTAGTACGTTCAGACCCTGGGGTCACCATGACTCAACCAACGACGAACACTTCCTTCTATTCAATTTCACTCAAAACGCTTGTAACTTCCAGTCCTGCTGCACGCTGGGATCGCCTACCTAGGTCGATTACATCAATAAGTCAACTTGTTCGACAAAAGTCAGATTCTAACTAGAGTCTCGTTTTCAAAAAGTGAAAGTTCTGATCACTCGGCCTTGCGTGCATATACATGTAAATATACGAACATATTTCGATAGTTGTATACTGTGAGTGAGCTTATTTTGGCTGCGGGTCTGTTGTGGACTTTTTGTAAACCTGTCCGTGTGTTGTCTCTGTTAAATATAAATTTGAAAAAAAAAACATATTTCTTTTTGTCAGTAGATACTGTATTACGATTTGAAAAGAAATCGTTTCCTTATAAATCTAGCAGTCATTATTGACGAGATAATTTTGGGGCCAAATTTCGGGATGGTTAACATCGACTCGTGCGTATCTTACATAAGTAGTTTGCGCATGCGTAAAACGAAATTATTTTAATATCCTCTGAAAAGAGAGAAATCGTTCACCTGGAAGTTTTCAAACTGGATGATATATTAAAAATTCTCGTGATTTGTTTTTATTTGATTTAGATTCTCGTAAAATATAAATTTAAACCTATTCAGTTAGTGTTTTATATCAAATTTAAATTTTTATGACAAGAATGAAAAGAACGACACCAACATGTTAATCCATAACACATGAAAACGATTTTACGATTTTCCTAATAATATAAAAAAAGTAGTGTCATTATCTCTTAATATATCATTACGATCACATTTATAATTCTCATAATATCGATTATCTATGATGAAAAGCAATACCCGCAGATGTAATTCGAGAAAGACTTATGAAGGATGTATCACACGTTCATTGCGGCTTTTGAAAAACAGATTTTCAAAAGAAACAAAAACAAAAAGAAAAACAGACACGTAATACGCGGACAGAAATAATCTATAAATATATTGTTCATTTTTGTTTCATTTATAAAAGAAGCGTACTGAATATCTGAGAGCGTTTATAGAGAGAAACAGTGTGGATATAGGAAACAAAAGTGTCACGTGACTGCCAGTTCCAGAGTACAATATGCAAGGATTTTATTAAGCAACAAGTATTTATAAACATAAGTAAATATGTTCTAAAATCTTTCTCCATCTTTTTAACTTAGGAGCCACACATAAACATTCATCAAACAAACTGCAAATTGCAGTTATCTTATGGCGGATTGTAATTGATGCAATTCAATGGCCAATAAACAAGAGTGAGTAATTATTCTTGTCGAATTTTTCTAACATTTTTTTTTATTTATAATGCAATTAAGATATATATTAATTAGCTTTGAATTAATTTTTGTCACATACTTTAAATACAAATAAGTGTGTGGATTTAAACCATTTCCTTTAACATTTTTATAATCATCTACACCATTGTGCAAATTAATTGAAAATAAAACGAATAATTCCGTTATTATTTACATTTTTCAGATTTTCCCAATGAAATATGATCCATTGCACATGTTAGTACTTTGTATATCCATTCCACAAAATCCTTCCTTGCAAATTGAACACAGATTCTCGACTGGATTTAAATCCGGAGAGTTTACAGAAAAGTCTATAGTACTTTTATTTGCTCACTGGTAAGGCTTGCCAGTGTGTTAGTGCAGTGTACAATTTTCGTATGCTTCCTTGAAGTAACGCCCATTGCAGACAATGGCGGTAGGACAACTAATCGACTGTCAAGACAATAGTGTCTGGGCGTGATAAAAATATGATGCAATTACGGAATATTTTTCAAGGCCAAAAGAAATTTCATCACATGAATAGATTCATATTACTGCACACCACTGCAAAGGTTCTAATCTGAGGAAAAAATGGAAGTCGATTACACCCTGTCACTCCAGTAGTTCTAAAACTGACCATATGGTGAAAGAAAGGTAACTAAAGCGGCTGTTTCAATTAATTTGCACAAGGATGTATTTTGGTATCAGAAATGAGTAATTCTTTCAGAAACAAATAATCAACAAGTTTATTTACTAAAGTTTCTCCAATAAGCCATCAACAAATGTTCCCCAGTGTTGAGTGATCAGAAGGCGAAAGACCCTGCACACGTTTCACACGATATGGATACAGGAGCTGTTCTTGAAGTACCCACCAGGAAGTACTATGAGATGTACGACACGCTACAGCCACTTAATTTCCTAGATCCATAGTTTATGGTGCCACGGATCCTGTCTCAGCAATGCGAGGATAAACAGTATCAAAGGTTGGATAACTTGGCTGAGTTCTGTCTGGAAACGCAATTTGATACAGCCTTGTAGCCGTGGATACCTTACCATTTGTTGGGACGCCTGTGAAAAAAAATCATACCTGACTGCTTACGATATAAATATCCTGCGATTGTCAAACGGAACACATCTCAGTTAACTTATTACTACAAACGTTAAATATTTAAGACGGCCTAGCCATTAATGTCAACGAATGAAAATTTTAACCTTTTCCATATGGCAACACAGCGCAATCTACGTAAACTTTCCTTAAATATAATAACTGAAAAGCGATGGATTTGGGGACATATGTTTATATGGACTTCTGTCCTTGTTTTTTGGCGTGGGGAACCCTCGAGCAATGTTTGTAAAATTATTTTTGATACGCCCTGTCTATATATATATATATATATATATATATATATATATATATATATATATATATATATATATATGTGTGTGTGTGTGTGTGTATATATTACGAAATGGAAAATTATTGTAAGACTTGTTTATACATTTTTTTTATAGATACAAACATTTAATATTTAAGCCCGGTAAATGTTAATACTGTTTATTAGAAACATAACATTTACTTAAATATTTCTATCTTTAAAAAGAATGTCTAAGCAGAAAAATGTTTTAATATACACACACACACACACACACACATATATATATATATATATATATATATATATATATATATATAGTTAAATAATACATTTTAGATGCATCAAGAGTGGTCTTCGGTAATGCACCGTTTTCATCGCCGATTTCGGGTTTTGCATCATGTCGGCTCCGACAGCAACCACGAACTGATTCAAGACGAGCCAGGCCGCCTCCTTGAAAGCGTCGTGCTACGCACCGCGACATTGCAAAAAACTGAAATCCCATTTCGAACGAGGCAGGACTTCGACGGTCCTCATTGACATATGTCAGTCAACGCCAACCAATGAAAACAAGGCTTTTCACGCACATCTCCTAATATAGCATTGCCTTTTTACTTCCTCCGGTTTAGCTTTGATCTACTACTCCCGGAATCCATAACATGGTGAGCTGCCAACTTTATTGCATAGTCCAGTCTAATGTATTACGTATTAAATACTAATCCCATAGCAATACTATCTCTTTGACTAAACCTACACGCGTACCTCACCCAAATCTATTCTATACTAGCACTTTCTAAAACGGAATTCGCTAGTCTATCAGGTCAAGCTATAAATCTACGTTTGCTTTATACTCTAATTCAAACAATATCACGCACCCCCCCACCACACACAAACGCCTGTACGCACCTGCATCTACACATATGTGTAACAATACGCACGCGCACATGTAATGACATAAGTACATAAATTCTATTCACTATTTACTTTAATTTTCGAAAGTACTCACTACAAATTAATATATATATATATATATATATATATATATATATATATATATATATATATTACGAGTGCATTAATAGGGTAAAGATGAACAGGACCATTCCCAGTTGCTTATGCTTAAAGCTGATGCTGTGACTTCAGTTTATAGATATTGTTGTGAGTTCAATACCCGGTTAAGGTTGTGGGGAACTCCAGAGGGAAATTAACAGAAGATAACTGATAACTGACATCCATTAAACATATCAAGTGGAACTAGAACAGTCTACTCCAGTGAGCGAAATAAAGGGTTCAGTTCGACATTACAACCACCTGAAGAAGGCCGGAGCGTACGACGGCCGACACGTTGTGATAAATATGGCGATAAAGATGAAGACAATTGTCCGACTAATGTAAATAATTGAAAAAAATGTTGTTTATATCTCGGAAGAGATTTGTTATAAGAGATCTATCACAAGAAGAAATTTGCTTTCCATGAACAGGTAAGATGAGACTTGCATTATCCAGATGGTCTCCCATAGCTAAATTGGTAACAACACGTTTCAGCAATAGCACTGGAAAAGGACGACAGAAGATAACGATTGACATTGCATTTAAATTTTTGAAGATGTAAGTTGAATGAAACGTAAGAAGTCAGAAGAGACCGCCACAAAAAGAGAAGAGATAAAGAAGAAACCATTTGCATAGAACTTACCGTTACATTTAGCCATTTTAACAGTAAAATAATGAGACCTAGCCGCCAATGAAGTACTATGCTTAAATTTGGCTTTAAAGGAAGGTAATCAGAAGAATTACGATGAAATTTAGAAAAAAAAAACAAAACAAACGGAAGTTTTTATACGACGATTGAAAACTGACTGAAGTTGAGATGTCAGCTCAGGACCGATAATATTTCAGATTCTTTTTTTGTATTTTATCAAGAATTTGTAAATGCGATAATGTAACAGCAATCGTCAATGCATGGACGAATGGTAAATTTATAAATGTGTAAGTCAGAGCCTGACTTGTAAAAGAACGTCACCAAGCTGAAACACAAAGACCAGATACTACAACTTGATCCGCTATTTACCTGTCTTCACACACTGGCAGGATGTCACAACAATTTCTTTTTTTTTTATAAATAGGCGTACATTTAAGTGAAAGATTGAAAAGATAATACACTTTCTTTCTGTATTTACTCGCTTTACCACAGTGGCAGGATATGTCACAATGGATTTTTTTTATTATTATTATTGGGTGCCCTTCAAAGTACATACAGTCTGGTGAAAACTGTCCAGTTTTCGCGATCAATCTAATAATGTCCTTGGCTACTAACACGCACCACAATTTAGTTCAATAAAGAAGGTGCTGTCTTGATTTCAAATTCGGAGATTGAATGCTACACATCCAAGTCCCAAACCTATTGAGAAATCCTACAGATGCATTATGGGATTTCTTCCTAGCCAATAAAAATAGACAATTCACACTCTTACCCAGAATTTTTGCCTTGAAATAGAGATTTACTTGATACCCACCAAGTGAGTCAGGCTGTAACACAAGGTCGGTTTTTCACGTGGGCACCGAGTGTTTCCACTCGGGCCGCTGGTTTAAGCAGGACAGCTGGTCATAGCTTGTCCAAGCTGGTCATTGCTCGTCTAAGCTAGCCGTAGCTGTGATACCACCTGTGCCAGGTAAGTATATTGATTTAGTATATTGATTTTCTAAGCGTAGCTTAGATGTGTCACAAGGCCGAATGTATGGGACACCCAGTGAAGATCGAACTCACTATTCAGTCTTAACTGTTTTAGCGAGACAAGATTGCTAACCATTACACCACGCTGAAGTGCCCGTTTTGCCTTGAAGTAAGATGTCTATAAATACTTGAAATGCATCCCTTTTTCGTGTGAATATTATTTCTCTTTTTTGAACGTATTATTTTCTTACTGGGTTATAGTTGCTTTGTCTTACATTAAATTGTCTTGTCTGTTACTACCTTGTCCTGTTCTTCTTCATCTTCTTATTGTTATTGAGAATTTTATCAATTCCGCTTAATAATGGCTGCTACCTCAACATGTTACCGCAGAGTTAGAAGATGACGCTTCATTAAGAACATTAAGAGATAGAGAAAACATTTACTAAACTTTGATCCCAACCGCTAGGCCAGAAGGGAGACGCACACACAAATTCATATTAAACATAATACACGTGTATTCTATTTCTAGCTGAATTGGCAACGTGTACGTAATGATCGTCTACAGATATTTTTTATCACATATACATACTCATAGCAATTTCAATATATTATTTTCCTTGCATGCATTTAAAATAAAGCCAACACTTATAACATATGTATTTTATCTTCATAGAAACGACATGATTGTAAGAGATTTTAACAGATTTCTCAGACATTTAGGCAAGTTGTATCATTTCTATACCGAAGTAATTCACAAAAAATACGTTTTATTTTTTATTGTTTTCTGAACGCATAACATAAGCAATTCTCGTTTTTTTCTTTAAGTTGTTACATAACTACGCTCCTTTCAGAAGTATAAAGACATGCGATTCTATCTTCAAATCAGAGAGTTCGAATTCTGAGTTGCCCAATCAGATCTTCCAAGTCAAGGACACCGCAATGATAATATGCTGCTTTACACCAAAAAAAAAAAAAAAAAATTATCCCTGGAGAAGTGATTAAAATGATGATCTTATTTCTATTGATTCCAAGGAATATGGTCACATCAATTATTTCTTTCACGGGGTATTCAGTACTGACATTTTTTCAGGGGTTATAAAGCTCATTATCTTTTTTTTAAATATTTTTTTTTATTTCATAATTTAAAATCTCTCTCTCTCGAATAAAATACATGCATGATAGCTTGATTACCGGCATGCAATAAACACGATTACTTTGTCTTCAAAGAAGGAACGAATATTGACTGATCGATTGGTCTCTCTCTAAAAAACGTGATTCACGACGAATAAAAACAAACCTCATAAGTGATTCGACATCAGGAGCGTAGCTTATTTAAAAAAAAAAAAAGAGAAAAAAGGGAAACGGTCCAGATAAAAAATGGCGAAAATAAAAGGTCGGGTAATTCAGTAAAACATAAAAATAAAGTATGTAACGAAAACATAATACGTGTATTTAAGAAGTTCAAAACAAAAAATTGTGGATTCAGAGAGAAGTAATTTGAAAAAATAAATGCAAATTACCTCTTGAATAGCGGGTTATTTAACGAGTGACAAGCAAACAATGTGAAAAAAGGGTAAAATTTAATGAACAAAAATGACGATTTTACCGATCGTACTGAAAAGCAAGGTTACAGTTTTGTAGAAATTATCCCCCCCTCCCTAAAAATGTACTAGGTGAAAATGAAAGAAGAAAGGAACAAAAGGGTTGAAAAGATAGACAGAATATCGCCAATGGAACGTAATCTAAATGAAATGTAGAGAATTAATAGAAAAAAAAGGAAATAGAAATCTCTAAAAAAATATATATAAGGGAGCAAAGGATAAAATAGGAAGTAAAGGAAAATATATAAAAGAATTTAAAAAAAAATACCTCAGAGATAAGAAATATGAAGAAAAAACAAATAAGGAAGGAAAAGAGGCAGGTTTAAAGAGTGACATAAAGGCAGAAATTAACAAATTAATGAACAAAGAAAGGAAAGAATGCATAAAAACAGAATATATTCAAAAAATTAAGCAATTGAAGAATAGATATGCTGGCAAAATACAAGAATCAGAAGAAAAAATGCGTTTCTTCCATTATTTAATTAGGCGCGGTGCTTATTAGCTTTGACACTCTTTGCATGTCGGGTTGTTTCTTTTTCTGACAATCAGGCATGAAAAAAATAAATCTAAATAAATAAAAAAATAAATCTATAAACACTACATGTGTTTTTGTGCATATGTTTATATGGGTATCAATTATTTATCTATTTTTATTTATTTAATTTTAAATTTTTATTTCTAATTATTTACACTTACTTATTTTTCTTTTTATATTTATTTATAGCCATTTTTTTTTATTTTTTAAATATTTTTAAGAACTCACTCCGTATAAAATATTGGCTGCTGCACTGTCATTATAGTCAGGTATATATTAAAAAAATAAGTTATGTAACATTATCAATCTGCACCAGAAGTTGGAACAGTTCATAAAATTACTTTACTTTTAATTCGTTTTAGTTATTTAATCCCCCCACCCCACCCAGTCGCAACTGATATGGATTGATCTACTCTCATTTTAGTAGTGTACATATATATATATATATAAATTATGGCCTCTCATTTATATTTCCCAGTTATTGTTTCGTATACGTGTATATATCCTAGAAACAAACAGTCACACACACACACACACACACACACACACACACACACACACACACACACACACACACACACACACACACACACACACACACACACACACACACACACATATATATATATATATATATATATATATATATATATATATATATATAGAAAGAGAGAGATTTAATAAGATAGATAGATAGATAGATAGATAGATAGATAGATATCAATATTTAAATTATGCAACAGTCAGATTTCAATCAGCACCTGTGCATGAAACTCAGAGTTGGGCAAACCGTGAGGAAAAAAAGTATATTTATTATAAATATACGAGTGTACACATGACGTCAAAACTGACATTAGGAAGGAATATATTATAAATGATATGGATTATATTGTATTTTCGTTTGAAATTTTGTAATTTAAAATAGTTCGTTGTTAACGGCAATAATTGAACAGTGTACAATTTATAAACACCTAATGAAAGATATCCGTATATTATCCTGATAAATGTTACATAATTAAAACCAAAATAATGTTTACTGCAAAAGTTCCCAAAGCAGAATATTTTTTGTTTAAATTTTGGAAGGTGTGAGTAATTTCCGAGTCTGCTTATTTCTCGTCCTACTAAGAGCAACGTATCATCAAATATTTCTTTAAATTAAATTTCTTCTCATGTTTTAAATTATAATTTTTAAGCTTTAAATGAATTTCTGAGAATGAAGAAAGCGTTCTTGAAGAATGTGGCATATTATTAATACTAACCCGCTTCGTCAAAGGGACTAAATTAGCGTGGTGACGAGTCGGCTATTGTTATTTTGCACGCTACCACTCAGTTGTTACCCACAAAAACAAAAATATATATATATATATATATATATATATATATATATATGTGTGTGTGTGTGCGTGTGTATGTATGTGTTGCGTATGATATATATATATATATATATATTTATATATATATATATAAGATAATTTATAGGTCTGTTCTACATCGAGCACTAATTTAATATAACAGAGCATTTAATGTGAGATATTAATTTTCACACAAACACACATATATATATATATATATATATATATATATATATATATATATATATATATATATATATATATATATATATGGACTCACTTATCGTGAACGATAAATGAGCATTGGATGGTGTCTTTCGTTTTACATTTATGCATGCTAGCAGGGGCTATTGAGAGAAAATCAGGTGTGGGAAAGACATTTCATTTGTGCTTTCTTAAGTACGATACTAGCCCAGCCTTGCTACGCGCGACAAAGCCACACGGACAGATGGAATTTGTTAAAGCAGGATTTTAATGGCTTTTCTGCTTCAGAGCTTGACGAAGCTGATCACGTGCTTCACAGTCTGTTGTCTTCAAAACCCGTAAACTTAATGAAACATGTCTTGCACCACTTTCGGTTTGATGCTTGGGCTTCCCAGGTTTTCAGATCAAAGTTGAGACATTTCAAGTTAGATTTCAATTTGTCTTTGTAGCGTAAGAGTGGACGTCTAACTGAACGCTGGGTTTGGTAGCTGTCCAAACAGCACTTTTTTGGCAGCCTATGTTCGGCCATTCAGACACCAATATATATATATATATATATATATATATATATATATATATATATATATATATATAAAATTTGCATGTATAGGATTCCGATAGAAGAACTACTTTTATTTTCTCAATATGTATAAATATATTATCAATGTAGCGAAATTCGATGTCTAAAAGAAATAGCCTAAGGTCATTTCCAAAATTTAATCAACAACGAAAATCGTGCCGAACTGTAATTCAATATCATTCTTTCTCTATGGCGATGAATGCTGAACAATCTCCACAGACATAAAGACGAGTTACGAGTTACAAACCACAGGAAGTTGTAGACAGCCATGCTTGCCCATGTCCTGAAGTGACTCACCACAGAGAAGACAAATGGGGATGTTCTCCTCATGCTAAAAGTACGTTTTACTTCTAAAATATTAACCAGGATGTGAGTCAACAGTGTTTTCATGAACTTGACTAGTCGGTCATAATCTCATGTCTTGTGTAATAAGCGGGTTTATCACTGCCAGTTTGTGGTCGTTGTATCTTGATGTGTTCTTCGTGGAAAAGAGTCATATTCTGAGCTCAGACTCGCCATAACTATTTATTACGTATTGGGATATGTGAAGAATCAGGGGAGAAAACTCATTTTACGACAGAAACCCACTAAAATGGCCAGTTTATTTTTAGAAATATTGCCAATATAATACATTGCCAATAAATATTGTCAATATCATATATACATAAAACAAATGCCAAAAAAATGTTTTTTTTTTCAAAAATGAGGCAATCTTGTAAAGCAAAAATGGTAGCTAACCAAGAAAAAGTAAGGTCATTTTCAGATTCACCGGCCTCAAATTCATATTCATAAATTTATCTCATCACTACAGAAGGAAATGAAGCACATTGAAAACATTTTGTTTTCACAGTTGGAAAGAAACTCTAACAAAAGACATCCCAATTTAATGAACATATTCCATTGTAAATAATACTGTTGTAGTATCAAAAACTCCTTAAATAACATTGAACATATCAGACAATCCAGAATGAGAAAAACACAGTTCTTCATTTCACGAAGGTTTTTTATCTGCTGTTTATTCATGATTTAATTATAATACTTGTTGATCTTTGTATATTCAATCGTGTTATTTTTAAAGACTAGAGTCTGATTCCTATTGCAAAAATAGTATTCCTCAATAAACAGATCAATATTTGTTTGTTTAAATATAAATTGAGAGGTTTCTACGATTTATTTTGAGAAATATTACCAATATTAGGTTATTATCAGAAAGAAAACAAATGAAAAACTGCTTTCTTCCCAAAAAATGAAGCATTTCAGTAGAGCAAAAACGGTAGCGAACCAAGAAAAGTAAGGCCATTTTCAGATTCAGCGCCCTCAAAGATGTCTGCGGTCTCGACTCAATTTCAATGTTGTTTTTCTTTTTGTTTTTTAGGCCAGTGTAATCTCATGTCTGTTTGGTGTAATAAGCGGGTTTATCACTGTCAGTTTTTGGTCGTTGTATCTTGAGGTGTTCTTTGTGTAAATGTGCCATATTTTGAGCTCAGACTTGCCGCAACTATTCATTACGTATTGGAATATGTGGAGAATCAGGGGACAGTTCTCCTCTTACGGTAGGCACTCACTAACATCGCCAAGAGCAACCGAAAAGAAATTATAAAAAAGAGTGACAAATTGTTATCACGAAACAAAGACGAAATCTCAACGTTTGAGCAATAGTGTTACCACGGACTTTCACTTCTATACAGCCGAACTTCAAAAAAAGTAACCTGGTGTGTAAACATACCATCATGACATCCATGTTAAGGATTTAACAAAAACACATTCGTTGATCAGGATATGCGGGATATTGAAACATGCTTTGAGAAAAGCAGTGTATAATTTTATAGACGACGCGTGCACGGAATACCATGAGCCTGCGTAATTCAGATTTCGCAGACGGTCTCCGATAGCGGGTGTTCCCAAATATTTCAATGTGACTTCTAAGTTACTGTCCGTACTGGGTATGACGATAAACTACATCCGGCATATTTTTCCGCTAATCAAGTACTGGCCTTAAATTCATGAAGTCTACATACCATAGATTAGCAGGAAGGCCACATTACGGCCTTGGGAAAGTGACTGAAGAAGAGACGCCAGGTCAGGAAAAATAATGTTGCAGATTTTTCGTTGAAGCAAGAACGAATGGCAGATTTATAGATATGTAAGATAGAGTCTGGTAGGAAAAGTTTTCTTGAATGATGGAGGGAAATATATTTCTAGCAGCAAGATCTAGCAATTGATTCAATATTATCTTTCCAGAGGAAAAACGTTAGTCTGAGAACGCCGGAGGTTAACAGCAAAGGGAAGGCTCAAATTCTTCTCTCAGTCTTATAAATATGTAAGATAGATTCTGATGAGAAACATTGTCTAGCACGATAGAGGGAAATATATTTCATAGCAGCAAGATCTAGATTCAATATAATCTTTCCAGAGGAAAAACAATCTGAGAACGCGTCACTCCCACAAAGTTTGGCATCAAAAGGAAGACCAAAATGCTTCTCTCAGATGATTAATAGTGAGAAATGTCGCTTTGGGGGTACCACCACTGCTTTCATTCCAATTCCAGATCATAGTTTGTTTGTTTTTTTAAATGTTTATCTTAAGTCGTATTTTTTAGAACACTTTGTAGAATATTTTGATTTTCTGTTAAAAATCATTTTTATTAAAATTATGAATACCTATGCCATATGAAGAAGAGACCAGAAGCATCTGTTACATCTGCTTACGAAGGCGAAGTATATCATTAATAAAATATGAGCAACAAGTTAGCTTGACAGAAAAGAAGAAGGAGAATAGAACTGAATATTACAATCAAAGACAGTTTTGAAGCCTAAGACGGATAAACAATGAAGTGTTTTCAGAACATAGCAACATCAAAGGTGCTTAGAAATGGAATAATTTCGTTAGAAACAAACGAATACTGGATTGCTATGTGATACACACACTCTTATACGCCAATGAATGTTGGGTAATCTCCCCACGGATGAGAAACCAACCAGAGGTAGCAGAAATTTTGGTTCTACAAAAGGATGCAGAAAATTCCATAGACAGATTGAAGTAAGCAAGGAGCAAGATATTTACTTTTAAAAACACTTATACTCAAAACCAGGAAAACACTAGTGAAATTCCTCGGACACCTCATGAGAAAGGAATGCTTGGAAGACTTAACTTTCTCGGGATATATTTATGGAAAGACGGATAGGGGAAGTCAGACAGTTAAACTTTCGATCTACAGCTGGAGATAACAACGCTTATTCAGAATAGTAGACAATTTTAATTAACAATTTACTGATGGTTATAATATGAAGAATAAGTAAAAAAACAATACTTACTTTGGGAAGTAGGATATCATATCCATCTCTAAGAACAATGAAATCCTGAAAAAATATGAAAAATTGAAAAGTATTCATAAAATGTTTAGCACCAATTTATATATTATACTCAAAATCAGCAAAAAAGACTAGTAAAATTCCTCGGATATCTTTTGAGGAAGAAAAGCTTGGAAGACTTAACATTCACAGAGCATATAGACAAATAGGGGAAGACAGAGAGTTACTTACCTGACGGGCTTGTCTGCATGGACAGCTGACCGGAGACGTGGGATTTAGAAAAGGGGAAAATCATGTTAATAGACACAGGAGAGGAATCTTTAGAGAATAATGATTGCCTATGTTCTGGAAGGACGTGACATATAGAAGAACATTCACGGGATATAAGGAAGCTCTTTAAGCAGGCTTCTCTTGACGCACAGAGAAACAGCGAGGTACCTAATTAAGGAGCTTTAGTGAATAGTGGACGGAAAACAGATGATCAGCACCCATAAAGGAAGTGACACATAGAAAATGTTTCTTACAGAATAAAACCGAATTTTTTAAAAATGTCTTGACATTTATTGGATCTTATTTCTGCACAAATTTGTGACTAACAGCACCTGTTTGTAAAAGTGACAAAATTAATTCGGTAAATAATGCCTAGTCTTAAAGCTCGCAGATTTTTTTCTGAAGACATTTGTAGATACTTCCAAACGCTTCAATTGAGGTTTGTCACATATTTCTGAGCTTGAAAATTGTGTAACACATGGCGACCCTACAATCGAGAAGGCAGGTTTTAAATATTCTCTAGTTTCTCCCATTACATATTTATATCTATAATGTTGATATTATGTTCATCTTAAATTATCATCATCGTCATCCATGCCATGAGCAATTCTGGTCACTGAAGAGCTGAGCATCTAAACAGATCCCTCTGCATGTCTCGGTTGCATGCTAATGCTTGAGCCTTTGACTATAATCTTAAATTTTTGATGTATACAACTAGGTATTCAAGCCATAGTTAATTCCGTTAAAGTTCGTCTTGTTCGATAGCTGATATTACCAATAATTAATAGGTATGAAGCTACTAATATAAAACTATTCAAGCGGAAAAGAGATTAGTGGAAACCTTTCTTAGAAATTCTATGACCAATGACAGTGTAACACTGCGATACTTTCAAATCCCCCATCTGAAGTAATTTATTTAGAATCTTTGTTGATGCATTTGACACGTCATTATTGTCGCTGAATTAAATTAGACTTTCCACCTGAAGATTATTTTTGAACAAACATGTCATTGCCAGTAAGACTACTGTTCGTTTTGAAAACTATCTGACGTAGTAGTATTTAATTTTATTCAGTAAAGTGTTTTTAACGGCGAAGCAAAATAACATTTCTGTCTATATTCGTTTTTAATTTTTGCCCCTCCCCCTTTCCACACACAAAAAAAAACAAAAAAAAAAAAAACTTTAAGTTTTAGTACAGACATGACCCCGCCACATTCATTTTTTTTTCATTGCAGGTCAACACCTCAATGGGTTATTTAATGCCGAGAAGTATTTTAGGGTAGATTCATATGAATAGAATATGTATTTTCTGTAAGAAATCAGTTTGTAGATCAGGTTTCATTAATCTATTTTTGTAAACAAGGTTTGTTTTTGTCGAGTGTCAAATTATAATGCTGTTAATATCTTTTCAAAAATATATCGCTGGTGCTATTGGTGAATGTTCTCAAATGAAGTTATTTCAGTTGTTGCAGTTTTTTGTTTGTGAAGCGCCATATCACAATGTTCCAAGAAGTGTGCTCCTTACATTGTTTACATTATTCGGACTGTTATCCTTATCTTCATTGCCATATTCATAACGTTTCTTCCGTTCTAAGCTCCGGCCTTCGTCATGTGACTGGAATTTCGAACCGAACACTTGATTTCCTCCACATGGATAGATTATTCTTGTTCTACGTTCCATTCGTCTTACTTTAACTCAATTCTCCAATTTTATGCTTCACCACTGCTGAGGCCTGATAATGGATAAAGACGTTGGTTAGATCCAGTGATTAAACCCAAAAGGCTGTGAGTTCAATACCAGGCTAAAGCAGTGGTGAAGGAAAAACTTGGAGAGTTGATTTAAAGGAAATATCGGACACATCCGGAAGAGGAATGACACGTGGAACTAGAACAACCCTCCCCGGTGTATGAAATGAAGGGTTCGGTTCAAAATTCTAATCACCTGACGAAGGCCGGAGCGTAAAACGGTTGAGACGTTGTGAATATGGCAAGCAAGATGAGGATAATGTAAATAATGTAAGTAATCATAATAACTCGTCTCAGAAATATAGACAAATATTGAAGTATGATCCTGTCTAATAGCCTCTCAATTCATTAGTTAGAAGCAATTTTACCCATTCATCTAAGAATTCGATGGTATACAGCTGGCAGTTTAGACATTGTTGAAAGAAGATGGACTTATAAAATCAATGGTTTAATGAATGAAACATTCGGTTGAGAGACACTTCTGTCCTCTCCGTGTTCAATGTTACGACTCAGCGAATAGCATCATATGAAAGCCGATCTTGGATTAGAGATGATACATGTCGGTCTTCGATTATCGGTTCGCCTGCTGAATCATAAAATGTAGAACAAAGCAAAACATATTGATTGTCACCGTCAGCAGAAATTCGATATTTTCCGGTTGACAGTTTTGAAAAAAAAAAAAAAGAATAGTTGCCTTTCATCACTAGTAGATAAGCAAAAGGATTCCTGCTTATGGAAACCCGATACCGACTTACTTTCTTCAAGTGTTTCAAGAAGCAGTTCTCAAGATATATCTTCCTGAAAAATAAACTATTTTCAAGACTTACAAAAAGAGTAGAAATGGTACATACACTGAGTCCATTGTAAGAATATGAGTCAAGCGAAGGTCTTGTTACTTTAAAAACACATGTCGCACATTTAGATATGAAACATTTACTTTCGATCGGTGGCTATCAATAATTGGATTCAAATTTAAAGTACAAGAGAAAGAGGCTTAGACTGAGAGAATGTGAGAGAAGATAGATCAATTATTTTTTTAGACGAAGATGACAAGACAAAGAAAACTGTTGTCTATAAAATTGATAGCATCGCTGAAATAGTCATTCAGAAGTGTGATCCCGTACTAACTTTTGTTCTTTCTAAACTGTACAAAAATACCTCGATGCCTCCTTTTTTTCTGCTTGCTGGAAGTCATAGTCTGTTGTTCCCGTTTTGTTGTTTTTTTTAATTTTCTTGTTCACACGAAATATATTATTGTTGCGATAGAATATTATTGAAGTTAAAAAATCTAAATGACTTGGAATTTAATTTTGAATGTGAATTTAAGCTCAGATCATCATTTAAGATTGAGAATAAGGTTGCAAATAAGGAATATAAATTCTAAATTAGAGAGACGTTCGTTTTGAAAATATAAATAAAAAAGGGACGTTGGGAAATCAAGGGAGGCAACTATATTTTTTTCCAAAAATCAAGCGAGTAACTGATAGTAATATTACTAAACTAACTAAACCTAATGAAATCAAAACATATGCCATGTTAACATAAAATAACATAATAATAAAGGAAAAAATAAAGTACTACATCTAATAATAATAAAAATGATAATAATAGTAATAATGATAATACATATCAATGGAAAGAAAATGATTTGAAATAATATAAGAAAGATAAAATGAAATAAATGTCTTATACAGGCATATATAGATATGAAAATAAACACGTTAGAATATTTAAATGAATTGTTCATGTATCTGTCTATAATTCTGAGATGAGGAATTATGTACCCTATTTACATTATTCGAACTATTGTTCTCATCTTTGTTGCCATATTTATCACAACGCTTCGGCCGTTGTATGTTCCGACCGTTTTACGCTCCGGTCTTCTACAGTGGAAAACTCAGGCGTGGCTGACCACATATGGAGCGAAAAGGGAGTTCAGAGTCGTCTGTTGGATCAGGTTGAAATCATAGACGGAGAACATCACTGGAAAATTCGTAAACTTAAGGAATCAGCATATATGCTAGGCCACAAAAATCTCCTCAGGCGACCAAGCATAGAAATGAATACAATATGGGAACCAGTAATAAGGAATGCTAGAGAAAAGCAATGATAACAACGAACATTGCAATATGAGCTCTGGTAAAAAAATGGATAATAACAGCAAAACTTGCAATATGTGCACAGGTAAAAAAATGAAAGCTGAAGGAACTAAGTAAATAAGTCCCAGAAATTCATACACAGTTGTCTTTAAGGACACGTCGCACAGTGGATAAAGGCGTTGGTTAGATGCAGCGACAGGATCCAAGGAGTTGTGAGTTCAATACCTGGTTAAGGTAGAGGAGAACTTATAGAGGAGAATTAACAGGAGAAAACTGCTAACTGATATACATTAGACCTGGTCTGTGGAACTAGAACAGGGTTCAGTTCGACATTCCACCATCTGAAGAAGGTTGGAGCGTACAGCGGCCGAAACGTTGTGATAAATATGGCAACAAAGATGAGGACAATATTCCGAGTAATGTAAATAGTGAATTGTTCTTGTTTTGAGCTCAACAAGATTGAAATAAAATTGGAAAATAAGAAATATAAATTCTAATTTAATGTGACGATAGTTTGTCAACTGGAACTGGTGTTATAAAATCAAGGTGGGAAACTCGGTATTTTTCCTGAAATCTATAAAGTAATTTATAATATGATTAGTATTATTAATATTCCTAAAAAATTTAAAAATAGTGATATCTGTAATAACAAAATATGTTCTATAAAGTAAGATAAGGTAAAATAATATGAAATCAAAGCCATATATAGAAACTTTTAAATATGCAAATAGGTAAATAAATAAATGAGGCAAATAAATGAATAATGGAATAAAAATAATGAATCTAAATAGATGAGTAAATAAACAATTTTCTAATATTAAGACTAAATGTGAAAGAAAGAGACAACAAACAAAGCCAAAATACAAATAATAGTTATATACTGGAATAGTAGTGATGAAATAATGAATAAAATGGAATAATAAAAAAGTGTTATCGTCTGAAATTAATAATAGTTATAGAACAAAGGTAACCAGGAGGAAACGTAAAAAATCTTTAAAAAATATTGATTTCAATACTAGTAAATGTGGATGCATGGTCCCGTTAGAATATATATTCATCTGTCAAGAATTTGGATCTATATAAGCAGGTGCTAATCAACTCACTTCTTTTGTTTAAGGGTTTAGGATTTTTTTACATATTTTTTAGGATTATTAATATTTTCATAGATATAAGTTACATTTATTGTCTTTCTCGCTGAAGAGCTTAGATTTCGGGACTAGTTGCCAGGTGATAACTTTGTATTTTCGTTTTTTTAGCTTTCAGAAAAATTCAGAGAGGGCAGTGCTGTTTCGATATTTGATATTGCCAAATGTCATTCGATGGCGGTAAAAGCGCGATTTCCTATTGTTTTCCGTAGAGCTCACGTGAAACATGACCTCACGTGAAAAACACGTGAAATATGGATTATTTTAGAATTTTTAAATTTATTCGTTGTAGATATAGATTTTTTTTTTTTTGCAAAACAAGCATTTCAATATAATGGTGCTGCTCGGAGATTTAAATTATAACTGTTATATGCACTTTAATATGTTGTTGTTATATTCGTAATAAATTTTGTTGAATGTTGGTTGGTTGACTATGATTTAACTTAGCACGCTCTGGCTTTTTATCTATACAAAAGTTTATAGTGCGCACCTTCAAACATCTAGATGAGAAGAACTTAGAATCAGTTCTTTTCTCTCACCTGATGGCTCAATGAGGTGGGGAGGCCTGACTTGTGAAATCCAATACGTTCAAATCCAAACAAATACAGAACTGATTCTATACTTTCATCTATCATGATAGATTTAGATTCTCTTGCTTTCAACATTTTGAGAAAAACTCAGCCCAAGCGCACCTGAACCACCACCAATGCCAGTGGAAGTCGTATATCTTGACAGAATTCAAAAGCTTGTACGCAGCCTCGGGGGTGAGGAATTATTTTCAATCCGTTTCGCAAGTCTCTCACTATATTATCGCTATTTCCATGACAGGTGATGAGCTCCATTCCTTGGTTCTATCGATAGCCTTATGAAGAAGAGACTCGAGGCGACGGAGATGTGGTTCTACAGAAGGATCCTAAGGACATCATAGCTCGAGCCTGTGGGCAACAATGGGGTCTTAGAAAGGTTGCAAACAAGGAAGAGGCTTATACTTAATATCAGAAAGAGGCAGCTGAACTTTCTGGGACACATAATGAGGAAGGAGGGCGTGGAGAATCTGATACTCACCGGTCGAAGGAGACAGAAGGGAAACAACCCATGACATACCTAGCGGGCTTAAGCAAGTGGATAACAGAACGAGGTTTGTAGGTGGTAGCAGAGGAAAGGAACTTGTTGAGAGCTGCAAGGGATAGAGGGAGGTGGAGAGCCATGATCGCCTATATCCTGAAAGTATATGGCACTTAAAAAGAAATACATGCTATGTACACAAGAGTGAGTTATACTGATTCCATTCGTATTCCTATAGTAAACAAATTCTTCCCAAGAACAGCTGTTTTGCGGATCAGAATCCCTGCAGGAAGTTTTCCCCATCACTGGAATTTTGAACTCTTCAAGTCTACGTTTAACCGTTATATTTCCGATATAGCCCCATGGATTGGGCCTCTTCTTTTCTCTTACGCACATGTAACACAACACAACAATGCACTACCTTGAATGGCTCTTCTGCTTTGTATTGGCTACTACGAAAAATTGTCCCCTTTCACATTGCTTATAGATTGGTTTCATGCTTTCCAAAGACCTTTGCTTTACTAATTTTTTCGAAGATCTTAGTATACGCCTTTAATTAAAGGTCTTAAGTACATTATTTACATTATTCGGACTATTGTCCTCATCTTTGTCGCCATATTTATTACAACGTTTCGGTATGCTCCACTGTGCCATATGTCCTTGAGGACACATGGCACAATGGATAAAGGCGTTGGCTAGATCCAGTGACAGCACCCAAAGAGTGTGAGTTCAATACCTTCAATTAAGACAATGGGGAACTTTCAGAGGGAAATTAACAGGAGATAACTGACATCCATTAAAAACATGGCACGTGGAACTAGAACAACCTACCCCAGTGAGCGAAATAAACGGTTAAGTTCGCATTCCAACCACCTGACGAATGCCGGAGCGTACTACGTTGTAATAAATATGGCGACAAATATGAGGACAATAGTCCGAATAATGTAAATAATGTAGATAATACCTCATCTCAGAAATATAGACAGGTCTTAAGTATTCTGTAATATTAGTATATGTAATGGCTTAAGCATACGAAACTTTTTTCATTATGAGTAGTAGTAATCTTTGTAGAATAGTAAGATGCATTTCATCAATATCAGACACATGCTTAGGCGATCATGTATCTTTCGATACATGACTGACGAGGCACATTTTTTTATCGCAGTATGTTGCCATTTTTTCAGTGGCTCTTTCTCCGGTTTTTCCTGCTATTTATTCATAGTTGGGGGAAGAAAACGAGGATTCATACCTTTCTTAAGTGTTTTAGCACGTAAGTGGATATGATTTGTTTGACTGAAATTCGAACTCGGCTCTCCGATTTCTCAATCCGAACCAGTAAACCATTCCTGCACCGTGCCTCTTTTCATCGATATACAATTTAATTTAAGCTACTAAGATGAGATATCTACATGATAAAACACGACTTACAGTGGTTTCTGTATTTATCTAAACGCCAACAATACTTTTCTAGTAAGCCATGATCTCGTTTGCTAGAATAGGATTCGAAAATATTACTCTACTTTAGCTCTGTTGTCTTCTGATCTGTTTCTGTGGAATCTTTATAGGAAGGCCATCAACAGTAGCACAATATAATTTCTAATAAGTACGGTCGAAATATTAATCTAAATATACCTCTTTCCGCTTGTTTTTTTGTGGCGTTTACTTAAAGGTAATAATTTTGTGCTTCCATATTTAATGCCAAATGTTCTTAATAGTCTGCTGCTTTTATATCCGTTTGCATTCGCACTACGAACTTTTTCAAATATTCATTTCGATGTTAATCTACTTTTTTCTAAAATCTTCTTTTTCTGGACATTTTTTAACATGGGCACCATCAATTGTCGTCGCAACGGTTTGATTAAATCGTTTTTACAGTTTATTAACATTTTACAAGTTATTTAAAACCAGAAAAAAAACATTGAAATTGTAGGATTTCTTGGAAATGATAATGATTTGCTAATACCCCTTCTATTAATTAACCCATATATTGGCAGAGAAGAGACGGATTTATAACTTTTCCAACGGTATTGGGCGGAAATGAATATAACGAACCCGGTGGGAATTAGAACTCGGCTCTTCGTTCCAAAATTACAACACTTTATCCATGACATTACATGCAAACCCAAACATACAGCATCTCCTATTTCCAAGCGGTTATCTATCAAAGTATTGACAAGGCTCTATGTCCCTTAACTTCCGTTATCATACGAGAACAGGTGATTCAACATGGCAGCAAGACAGGAAATCAGTGGATATCATTAAATGACAATTTTTTTTCAACTGTGGACGTATCATTCGTTCTTGATTCAGGACTAAATTACTTATTATTTAGTAGGATTCATTACTTACTTAGGTTCCTGAAGTATTTGTCGGAAAATAAAGCTAAAAAATACATCAAAGCAGTTCATTAATATTTTCCAAAGAAAAAAAAGGCAAAAATTGGCGACAACTTGGTGCAAAAAGCAGACGATGCTAGAAAAGGATGATGTTATTAAAAATATCAAAGTTTTGAAGTAAGACTAGTTTATTTTCCTGTTTTTTAATTTTATAATCTAAAAGCGTTAAAAATATTTTGTGATTTTTGTATATAGTTTAAACAAAAAAGAAGAAAAACTACCCTTTAAAAAAATCAATTTTCTCTTTTTTTACCCGTTTTTCATACACCATAGTTCAAAATACTCCAACTATTTTCCTGATTATCTTGCCAATGTTTTTCATTTTGTTTCTGATTTCAATTTAACCTTTTCGCGATTTCCAATAATGTCTACTCATCAATCAACAGGTTTTTAATATATTTTTCCTTTATTCAGGAAATGTCTTTCCTTAAACTCCGACCAATCTTGATACATCTTCTTTGTTATAGTTCACTTGGCAGAAATGTGCAGCTACACTGAATTTGATGGTGTTGTCTACAATATAAGACAGATTAAAGAGAGTAATTTTGGCACAAGGCCGAAAAATGTGGGGAGGTAGAGGTAAATGGTTGTGTCATCAGCGTAGATAGCAAGTTTAGAGGTAAGGAAAGGCCATTAATGAAAATTAAAAACAGGTTACGACCAAGGAAGGAGGGCTGGGAGCACACACGTTAGTACGAAATGATGTGTGTGAGTGGCCATTCAGGTAACCTTGTTTTGATAGGAAAGACTGAATCAGTGTAAAAATCTGTCGAGTGTCACTGTAAAATTTCAGCTTGTGGAGAAAACCTCTATGCCAAATCCTGTCAAAGGTTTTCGAGATTTCCAACTGCTACAATCCGGGCTTCATCATCAGTACATCAGCAGTTGATCTAGAGAAACGAAAGTCATACAACTTGTCTGAAAAAAGCTCTACAATGAGAGATGTTTAACCAATACGGGCCTTTATGAGATTCCCAAAAAGTGTTAGAAGTCTAATAGGCCGATATTTCGAAAGGTGGCACGCTTCAGCAGAGTTCTTAAAAACTAGATCAACAGATGATGACTTCCAGCAGACAGAAAAGCAGGAGGTAACGAGGCAATTATTATAAATTTTTGAGAGGACAGGGGCCAGTACGGGAGCACACTTCTTGATGACTATGACGGGCATACGATAGTATCAACATACTTTATGGGGATCTAGTTTAGAGATGATAACAGAAAACTTAGAAAGGGTTATATGCATATCGCTCAACCCTCATTTCTAAGTGGGTATATATTTATAAAGTATATCTACGATTTAATACTGACTGAATATAGTAATTGTGGCACAAGACCGAAAAGAGTTTGGAGATGGATCAAAGCAGGTCGACACTAACTAGCTAATCAGGTTCACGACACATTCATTCGTTACAATTTTACTTATTAACTATAAGAATCTTTACGCCACCATCCGCTCCTACATACACCAAAATGCCTCACACACACACACACAGGGCCCCTACTGAAAACGACCCCATCACCTAAAATTTCAATCTTTACAATTGTATAAAAATTCTATCAGTTATGAAATAATGGAGGTGTGATGACCCGGAAAACAAAAAAAAAAGACTTTAGTCCGTCACTCCAAAAAATGTGCCCCGGAAGATCGACCTCCTTCCAGGCACCTAATAGCAAGCCGGACGACTTGATGTTGTTGCCTTTGTTAACCATAGTAATGATAATGTAAAATGAGTCCCCTTGGCGTCTTCATTGAAATACCAGCAGGCACGCCGAAATTCTGTGTTAAAATACATTTTTAAAAATATATTCATATATTTTAGATTTAAATAAATATTTTGACCTACTCCATGAATAAACTGTCCACATAAAGCTTTTAGCAAGCGCTCGACTATCTTAATTGCGACAAGCAACAAGACAGGAACTAATAAATATCTTTCAGTATTATAATAGAGGCGAAAAAAAAGGGTTCACAGTCCTACAGCATTTTTTATTTCTCGCTGAGAAAGGGAACAGGGGTGTCCGAAAATTCCGATTTTTAGTATCTTTTCTCACGTTGATTCCAACATGTCGAAAGTTCAACTAATATACAATGAATAGTATTAGTCTTATTATCAATAATTTGTGTTGCTTTTTATCTCTCAAGTTTCTGTCATCGGGCCTAAAATATCTACATATTATAAAAGCATGAATTAAAAACGAATGAACTGATACGGCGTTAAGTACTTTATTTATTTTTTTTATGTGTTCTTATGAAACAAGGTTTTTTGGGGGGTTTTTTTCTCAATGTCGTAGTGTTACTTGGTAGCTTCCAGGTCATGTAATTTAATAATTTTGTATTTAGACAACCATTCCTCTTTTGTAAAAAGTTTCATTAACATGACATGCAATGTACAGTGGTTAAGTATTTTATTTAATTTTTCACACACATTTTACTTATTAACTGTGTGTGTATGTATGTATGTGTGTGTGTGTGTGTGTGTGTGTGTGTGTGTGTGTGTGTGTGTGTGTGATAAATAGTTATTTAACATATGTTATACAGGGTGCGATGGGTAAATTGTCGGCAAATAATATTATTAATTTCGCGCATGCGCATTTTTTGTTTTTGATTTTGTCGACTACATAATATAGTAGGATCATTTGGATATCGACTGTGAGAAACCGAGCACCATGACCAATTCACTCCGCCAGAAATTTGGAAGAAGCATGCTGTACTGCTTGACATTCGCACCGGAAGCTTTAATACGGACATTTCAGGGGATCTCAGTTGAATGAGACACCAACAAAACGCCTTGTAATACCAAAGATGACCTGAACGCAAAGATTATGCCAGCGTCCACCAAATTAAACAAGGGGACCTCCCGGAAGAGACGCAGGAGACTCCGAAGTTGTTAAAGGAAATGTAGATTTCATTGAATAAATTTACTCTTTAGTATTTCAAGATATTTTTGTGCAATTTTGGTAAATGTATATGTTAAAACGTGATGTTAGTGGTATTTCCATTTTTGCGTAATTAAGACGACAACTTACCCATCGCACACATTTGATATCCAGTGAGAAAAAATCTAGACTACGAAGTAGGCAGCATCTGATCAAATACTTCTGATATATTTCTAAAGATTCTTGAGAAAATCCAAAGATCACTCTGCATCGTTATCGATCCTGACTTATTCTCTTGTCTTCAGTCACAGGGCCTGACTCAACACGGGGCCTACATCAAGTGCCTTGAGGAGGGATGGTTGTTCGAGGTCAAGAGGGTGGCTGCTGGAAGAACCTATCTCTGGCAACAAGACTCTGCACTATGTCACATAAGCAGAACAACCCAGTCATGGCTGTTCGTTTCTGCAACCATATCACCCCTTACATCTTGCCACATAACTCCCCAGACTGCAACCCCATTGATTAGTATGTGTGGAGGGTAGATCAACAAATATCCTTGTAACACCAAACTTAAATAAAGAGGCAGTCCAGAAGAGAGGCAAGATATTCTGAAGTCGCCTGGAGCCAGTGGTTGAAGCTAATAGTGTTTTTTTTAATAAATTTACTCTTTACTACTGCAAGTTTTTTTTTTGTAATTTACGTAAATATACCTGTTAAAAAGAGATGTCAGTGTTATTTTCCTTATGGCGTAATTTAGACGACATTTTACTCATCGCACCCTGGATTCAGGTGTAGAAGTACGCAATACCAGGGATATTTCATGTAAATATCGAGTGGCTACAGTTTTTTTTTTTGTTTTTGTTTGAAGGCCTGAAGATTCCGTTCAATCAAGGAACTAAATGTCGCCACTCTTCCCTCGTGTGACAGAACTAATTTCAACTTGGAACTAATTTCAACTCGGAACGAATTTCAACTTGGAACTAATTTCAACATGGAACTAATTTCAACTCGGAAATAATTTCAACTTGGAACTAATTTCAACATGGAACTAATTTCAACTCGGAAATAATTTCACCTCGGAACTAATTTCAACTCGAAACAAATTTCAACTCGGAACTAATTTCAATTCGGAACTAATTTCAACTCGGAATTAATTTCAACTTGAACTAATTTCAACTCGGAACGGATTTCAACTCGAACTTTTCAACTCTGAATTATTTTCAACTTGGAACTAATTTCAAATCAAATTAAAATCAACGTTATCAATTTACGTGAAGTCCTAAATAAAATGCAATGAGTTGGTGTTAATTTTATAATTTAGCATGAAAACTCCTTAGTAAATAATTCAGAATTCATATTTTCTACGTGTTTCTCTCTCTCTCTCTCTCTCTCTTCCGATATATATATATATATATATATATATATATATATATATATATATATATATATATATTGAATAGGCCGGTTTATGACGTTTGAAAAGATACCAATATTGTTAATAAAATTTGCATTTATTACATATTAACCTATTGACTAGAACGAAGTACTGAGTTGTAGATTTTGAAATATATAATATATATATATATATATATATATATATATATATATATATATATATATATATATGTGTGTATTTCTAATACATGCCAAATGATAGCACTGAATATCTTCAACCGAATGAATTCTTCCATTATAATCAATGGAACAAACATTAAAATCATCAACTATCGGAGTGTATAATCAATCGTAAATTAACAGTTAGTCTATTTAATCAGCTCCTAACTGGGAGGTTCTCTAAATATTATAAGCCCAACTCTATTGGTGCTCTTTTAATTTCTGTAAATAAAGACGTGTAGGTTACTTTCAAGAAGCCATAGGTTTACTTCAATTTCACTGTTAATGAAAACCTATTTGGGTGTCGGCTTTCCATAGAAAGTTCGCAAATCACATTTCAAACCAGAGTTAGTCACGTGTTCTGGCCTACTTGCCAATTACTTAATGTCATTCACCATTTAGAATTTCCCGCCATAGCAGGAATTTCCAGCTATAAAACCAGAGGAAAAAAAGTCTGGCTTTTTTGTAAAGGAATAACAAAGAAAATATATCCAATGATATTTTCACCGACTCCAATATTCCTGTAATCCTGGCTTCTCAGCCTCAATTGTAATGATAGGGGGGATTATTATCTGCTGAAGTAATAAAACTTTTATGAAAGAATAACTATATTTTATTTGTCTGTTTGCTTAAACAATCCATGACCATAAGCCAACAATGGAAAGGAAACCAGCTCAACAAGAAACACCTAAACCACTGAACATTTCTTTCTCTAACATTCCAGGTATTCGTACCAATCTTTGCACTGTAGTATCGTTCCTCTTCGAACAATCTCCGGATAATCTTAGCTGTCTGCGTAATTAATCTTAACTCTGCAATGCTCTCCCTTGAATTCCCGATTCCTAGCCACTTTTCTCTCTATAGGAAAGACACCAATGCCCACATGCACGCCCTGGGAGGTTATGTCCGCAAACCTCTCCCGATAAAATCTCCAAACCATTCGTACATATGTTTCCATCTCTCTCTACTGAACTCAGTCAGTTATCTCTTCTTTCTCTACCGTTCCCTTTAATCTCATAAGAGTTGCGTCATAGTATTTCTGATAATATAGACAAGTACATCTGCCTACACCAATTTGTATTCGGTGACCTCCACACCAGGCGGCTTAAACATTATTACTGACCTCACTGTCATCTAAAGCCTGAACTTCTCAATCGCTCAATTTTTCAATTTTTCACGCTTTTCCCAGTAACGCCGATTGACACTCTTCTCTTTTTCATCTTATCTTTACCTCTATCCCCGACTCATGACGTACTATGTGACTCTGTCCTCTTGGCAATTTTGATCATGAGGTATCATGTCAGTAAACGTCTTTCCGCTCCTTCACCAGCCAAGAAACTGCTACGAACAGAATATCTTTGTTATCAACGCGCTGATTGGGATTCGTTCCTCAATTTCTTGTGACATCCTTGGAATGAACTTTTTAAGCATACGGTTAAAAAAAAATGCACCTCTGAAGTCTCTTGGGTGAAAGCCGACATCCATGCTTTCATCCCATCACGGAAATACCAAGTGAAATCATGCTCATCTCCTTGGATCTCACCTACATGTCCGCCATTAACAATATATCGGGTGATAAGATTCTGCATTTCACGGAGAACATTTGCCAACTGATTTACACTACTGCCTGAAATCACATTAGGTATTTTCGATATACTTAAAACTAGGTACATTAAACTTCAGAAAATTTTTTACAGATTATTTCTATAGCAAATACACATAAAGTTATAATTTTTTAAAGTGCACACGAACTTATATGGACACCCTGTATTTTTTTATATATATATATAGTGAGTGTAACAGCAAAATCGTCTAAATCGTGTAACAGTAAAATTGCTCATTTGTTAGCTTAAGATCTAAATGTTGTATCATAGAAATGATTAAACATATCTTACTGGAATTCTCCGAGGATTTTAAAACACTACTGAATCTACTTCAGTAATTCTATATTGTTATATATAATTACTCTCCATCGTGCAGAGTAATTATAATTGAAGAATCGTGATGAAATTGATCAGAAACGAAACTCACATGTTCATCATTAATTAATTATACCTAAAGATTGGAAGCTCATGAATGACTGAAATAAAATTCATATATATATATATATATATATATATATATATATATATATATATATATATATATATGTTGATTTTCAACTTATTCAAAATTATATTTACCCTCTCTAGCCTTCCAACGTTCCGTCCTAGATTAACAAGTTGCCTCACACGTTTCACGTACGATTTCATTTTAAAGTCTCTTTTCATTGCTGTTTGTACTGTCATAAGTGAAACTTCTTTCTCACGTGCGAAATGTCTTGTGGATTGAGCTGAATCTTTTTCTTTAGCTCCAAGTTAAAACGATGATTCCTCTTCCTGCTGTGACTTACTGATCCAGTGTGCCTCTTCACTGTTCCCTCTTTTTTAAACATATTCACCGTTTTCCTGATGCTTCCTGAATGGACTTTAAAGATGGAAGCCAGAGTATGAATTTTGAATGATCATTTTCCTCTCACAGATGTTCAGTTGGGAAGGCATGAGATCTGATACAAAACGATTTTAAACTGTTCTCCTAACTGAGTAAGTCAAAAAGTTTTCCATGATAATGGTGTCAAGAAGTTTAAAAGTCTCATCTGAAAAACTGAAAAAAAGAATGCTGTTACACCAGGTATATATATATATATATATATATATATATATATATATATATATATGTGTGTGTGTGTGTGTGTGTGTGTGTGTGTATGATAAATTGATCTGTTTTTTGGCGTTTCAAAATTTAGAAATAATTATTATTATTGTTTTTTGCAATGTAGCCAAATTCATCTATATTCTTTTTTTTTGCATCATCTTTGTTATTAAATAACCCACATTTTGATAACAAAATTTCTGCCAAGAATGGTGGAACGTTCTAAGAACCTGGTCGTTATTTATTGTGTATGAAATAGCGATTAAAGCAGTTTCTAGATATTTTCAATTATGATAGACGAAAAAAAAAAAAGAATATAGATAGATTTGGCTATATTTAAAAAAAAAATCTTTTTAAATTTTTAGACTACCACGTCTGGTTCTGTTGAGAAACGTTTTTTTTACACTAATTCCTGAATGTGCGTTTAGATTTTTTGTGTATTTATTTCAATAATTTTTTATCCTGCACTAATGATAATACTCGTCTTACAGATTTATTGGGTTATCTCACCTTCAGATTTTGATTACCGAGCTAAACCCTGTCTTCTTTATTTTTCACGACCATTACGCCCAACCAATACCTTATAAATAATAGGTTATTCCATTGCGTTGAAAGAAGGGGAAAAGAAACTACTTGGTTTCAGCGAGAAAATGAAAGAAGTAAAGAAAAGACAGTAAAGAAGATTAGGTAAAATGATTAACGTCTCCTGTCAGTATCTCATATAACTGGGATTATTCCATTTGAATTGCATGGAAAAACAAAACACATCGGAGACGCTACTTGGTTTCAATGAGAAAATGAATGAAACAAGAAAGAAGTGAATATAGAAGACTTTAATTGCTATTTCACTGAACTAGAAACAGACGACGATTTCATTTTTTTTTTATTTAAGTCCACTTGTTAATAAAAGCACCAATATTCATAATTATGATTATTATTTTGAAGATATTATGTTCAAATATTTAACGATGTGAAGGGGAATTTCTACGGCTATGGTATTGTCGTAGAAGACGCAATGTGCGTAATGTGATCATTAAGATTCATCAGTATATTCATTTAGGAAAACCGTGAAATTTTCCCGGTTAAAATAAGTATAATTTAATTTTACAAATGCATTACTTGAGGCACTAAGGCATGGTGGAGTAATGGATAGCGCCTCGGATTAAGGAACTGGAGAGCCGAGTTTGAATTCTAGTCAGATCCATTAATACACATGCTCATTCTCTTCTTCCTCCCGCCAGCTATGGGTAAATAGCAGGACAGACCTGCATATAACTGACGGAATGGATTATACATTCTAATTTCAATGTGTACCTTACACTTGTAGCCAGACTCATGTTAGCTATGCATTTATTGACTGACTCCTGGCATTAGGTCTACTAGAGTAAGTCAAAAATTATCCGCACTTTCGCCATAACAAAACATGGAATATTTAGATTGCTCAAACAATTGTCTTCATCTTTATTGCCATTTTCAGCCGGTGTAAGTTCCGGCCTTCTTCAAGTGATATTAGTTGAAATTTCGAGCCGAACCTTTTATTAACTAGATTGGGGTTACATTGTACTAATTTCATATGCGACTAAGTAAAGTGTTCACTTCGAAATTCCAAATAATACTACTTGAAGAATGCCGGAGCTTATAACTCCCGAAACTTCGTGATCATAGCAATAAATATGAGGACAGCAGTCTGAACAATTTAAATAATGTAAACAGTTACAACACATTGTCTCAGAGATATAGACATAAAAGATCTTAGGTTTGTAACACAGCCTTTTGCCCATGTATGCTTAGAGTTGGTACAATTGTGGTCAAGTGATCGAAGATAGAGTTTGATAGCATCAGTGTTCTTGCTTTTGATACAGTGTAAACATGGCCACTACGCTTGATGTGTCTACCAAGGAGGAATAATGAGTAGTCTGAAAGTGTGTCATATCTGAAATTCATCCAGAGCTTTTAACACAATACAGCGACAGTGCATTGTTGCGTATAAGTGTCTATGATTGAATGGAGAAGTTTAAAAGTGGACAGACAAACGTAACTCACAAAAAAGGATCAGGATGTTCGTCACCCTCCACCACTGACGAAATGATTCAGCAAGCTCAAGAGATGATACTGGCAAATCGGCGAGCTATCGTCGATGAGATAGCATGTCCCCTGCTTTATTCCTCGTTGGTGCACACTGCTAACGGAGCGGTCATGTTTAAACTGTAACAGCAACAAGAAAACTGACACGATCCCATGACTGCAACAGTACCAAATATATGCACAAATGAACAGATGGCAATGTGACAAACCTAAAGAAAGTGTGGATATTTTTTGTCTGAACCCCGTAAATTAAATGTTAAACTCGCTTCCTCTTCTGAAGCCAATATTCTGTTAATGTCATTTCTTGTAAACTCTTCATCAATCAAATTGATTGGTTTCATTCTCCCTATCCTGCGAAATTGATTATGATGACGGTAGAATCACCATAATACATAATAGCCTGGAAAATATTTTGGAGGTCTGTATAACAAAATACCCAGAAGAGAAAAATAAAATTTTTGCAAAGATAATACAAAACCAGAAATGACTGGGGAATTATTTTTAAATTAAGTGAGAAGGAGGTATATCACAGAAAGCCCTCAACTTACATTTGACTTAATCGACGGAAAACTGGATAACCGGAAATAAAATTTGAATTAAAAAGGAAGAATGCATTAAAAGTCGCAAGCGTTGGAGTGGAATGGTAGACTACTGGACAGGTTGAACTTTCTTGGTTAATCTGTTAATTCACAATGTGCACTTTTGGGTACAGTGTTCATTAATGAGTTAATTATTCAACCTCGATAGCAGAGCTATCATATGGGAACTGGAGACCTAACAGAATTTATTACCACTGGCCAGTATGTTAACAATATAAGATACACAGATGGCATTGTTGACCGGGGATTTGCGAAACGATAGGACCACCTGGACAATGTGGTAAGAAAAAAAGAGAGAAAATAGGACTAACCTTCAACTGCAAGGAGACAGAAAGTATGGTGATCAACAAGAGAAAATATACAAAATACAAGTTACAAATTTTAGGTGCAGAATTTCAAATATCTTGGAAGCATTTTAACAGAGTATCGACAATGCGACACCAAGATCCGAACACACATTGGACTAGCGAAAGAAGTATTATAAAAGATTAGCAAGGAACTGAGAAAAGGAAAATGTGATTAGAAACAAAGAAAAGAGTGCTGGATTGCTTGGTAATATCTTATGATATCTTGTCGGGATTAGCGTTACTTACATTTTCTTCTTCATTGAAATTTCAGGACATGTTTGTAGCCTCGTCAAATCAAGAGTTACATATGGAGGTTATGCATGACGCCATACAAAAATATCTCATCCGTCAATTAAATATAACCTTTTTTCTAAGAACGATCGTTAAACACGGCTTATGAGCAAGTGAAGCCTGGAGGTCTTGGCAAATCTCAGCTTTTTTTTTTACTATTGGGGACTGGTGCTAGATATTCTCAAAGAACTGTACCAAATAACAGAAATCACAACACTTGAGGTCTACCAACTGCACTTACAACTAAAATAAATAACGCGTGTAACCCGATGCAGAATCAAGATGTTGGCATTCCACAATAGTTCAGATAAAAGCTTAAGAAGGAAGATCCCATAAACACATAAAAAAGCGATAATATCTACTGAACTTGAAAAACAAACTATTTTGCTAAAAATTGTTTTAATTTTATTAATTTCCCTCGAAAGTAGCAATAGCTCCGAGGACAATGAAAGTCAAATGTTTCCTTGTAGGGAAACGGTTATTAAAACTATAAACTTTACCACTGCTTTTCATATTGCCAAGATATACGACGTTACTTGCGAAATAGTAAATTATTAGCGTTCTCATAATGTTGTATATAAAACACATATCAAATAATGTTGTATATAAAACACATATCAAATCTTGCACGACCATATCCACGTGGTGTAATGGTTTGCAAGTTTCTCTCGCTGGATCAATTATGTGATATCGTGATTTCAATACTGACTGGGTGGTACCCACTTTCGGCGTTGTGCTGCGTTTAAACACCGCCTAGAATATCATTTGTTTTGTACCAGTCCTTAGATACGATTGATGAAAAGGATTTTTTCTTTATATATATTAGCCTTATGGATACTTAACAATGAGGAGTGAAAACTTTAAAGAAAAGCGTTTCACCATTCTTGAGGCATGATTTGCACATGGCTCCATAGCACCGAACAAGAATCGAACTCAGTAAATTCTCACACTTTGACTTCCAATTACTCGGGGCTGTTGGAATAAAAGTAGTGAACTGAATTATTTCAAAATTCATTCTGTTTAATATTCAGAAATAGAACGAACTGTTCAAGAAGGCTTTCACCCTGAACTTTAAAATGGTAATTTCTTGAATACTTAATAAAAAAGGGCTGGAAATAAGAATCCCCCAGGTGGATTTTTCTAAAACCAAAAATACAGCAACAAATAAAATCGTCGTGGACCGTCCATTCGACCCTCAAAGATCGAATTATTTCGCCTTTTCAAAAAAAAATAAAATAAAATAAAAAAGGCGGATATTGTCCCTTGTTTCTTTCTGTAGGTTTACATAGTTATTATTCTCTTTCTATCAGGTTAAGTTATTCAGACACCTCGACGTGGTGTAATGGTTAGCAAGCTTGTCTCGCTTGGTCAATCACGACTGAATAGTGAGTTCGATCCTCACTGGGTGCCCCATACTTTCAGCCCTGTGCCAAATCTAAGCTGCGCTGAGAAAAAACGGGGCACCTCGAGGTGGTGTAATGCTTAGCAAGCTTGTCTCGCTAGAACAATTACGACTGAGTAGTGAGTTCGATTCTCACTGGGTACCCCATACGTTCGGCCTTGTGCCACATCTAAGCTACGCTTGGGAAATCGCTATCAGGTTAAGTTATTTAACATTGTTTTTAAATGGTCTTGGCAGTTTTCATACTCAGGATAATTAAGTTTGAAAACGAATGACACACAAAAATCGTTAACTGGTTTTAATAAGAGATACGACGCAATTATTTATTGAATTTGGAAAATTGAATGCAAATTAAAAATTCAGCGATTTCATTTTATAAATTGTACATATGACAATATTCCAGGATAGGTTTTCGTTTTGTAAGTAGCAACATGCTTGGTTTTGAATATAAGCAAATGCATATATTTAAAAGGACTGGTGGCCAATTAAATTTAATAGCAGAAACGAGGAAATAAATTGAAGTTGTTACCCCAGGCTGGTCACTTATTTGTGCAAGAAATGTATTTCTTGATTAGTTATTTTTCACAATGTTGCCAGCTAGGAACACCATTTTCTAGAACTGAATTTATTTAACAGTTTTCCTTATAAATCAGTCAACTCTACATCCATTAAGTGATACCTTTCTTAATTTCATTCGAAGAAATTCTGTCTTAGCTTTAGGGAATTTGCAGTTAAAAAAAAACGATGAGTACAGTTTCTCATACACAATCAATTATGTACCATGTATGTCTACATTGTAATAATTATTAACAGTTTCTACTTTATTCCTTACCGTGTTTATTTGCGCTCAGTGAGGGGGGGGTAGATAATACAAATAAAATTTACGAATTTGAATATGACCAAAAAACATTTTATTTATTTCCATCAACTTCTTAGAAGCATGGCGATTGATTGCGCGCTCATCTTGACTGTGTTAAATATCTCATGCCAGGCATACTTGATCTTATCATTCGGTCGGCTAACGAGAACGATTGCTTATTAATTCTCATTTTGATGAACAAGTAAAATACGCAGGTAAATATAGGAAATTATTCTTTTTTTAGCTTTCCAAAATCAGGAACAATTGAACGACTGAAGTGTGAGCAGTTCTGTTTTTCAATCACCGATATTACAATCGTTGCGTTTTTTTGTTTTTTTTTATCTCGACTTGTGTAATGTCACTTCAGTATGTTAGCGATTATGGCTCTCCAAACCTACCTGTTCTTTGTAACCCTTAATAACTTTTGTCCTATAAAACATCCATTTATTCACGCCTGTTTTGTGTTGTTTCCCTCTGTCTTCTTTGCGTACAATCTGTCCTGTGAGAATCAAATTTTCCACGCACCCTTTCCTTATTATGTGCCCTAAAAAACTTCAATTATTTCCCTCTTAAGTATACGCCCCACCCACTTTTTTTCTTTCAATTTTCTCTACTACTTTATCGCTGTTAAGCATCCTTATGTAGAGCCACATTTCTGTTGCTTCAAGTTTTCGTCTTGCATAAGGGGATTTTTTACCATTCACTAGCACATAAGGAGGACTAATATTACTTAACAATTCAATAGAGATTTCTTTGTTTTCTAATGAAATTTTCTGTTTCTTAATACTTTGCTTAGATTTTAAAGCCATCTTTCAATGTACCAATGGGCTTTCGGATTTCAGTGTCGCACTTTCTGGCTTTGATAAAACATTTCTCAGTAATTTAAATTAGCGTGTTAAAATTGTAGAACAAAACTCCTTTTCATTTATGTGCCGTGTCCTTTCAGGACGTTGGTGATCATATTGCTCTCCACTTAGGCTTGTAGCTCTCACTAAGTTTCTTCCCTCTGTCACCTCCCCCCAGACCTCATTCTGTCATCCATTTGCTTAAGCCCGTCAGGTATGTCATGCGTTGCTTTTCCTTCTCTATTTCACTCTTTTCGACCTGTGAGTATCAGATTCCCCAGGCCCGCCTTTCTCATTACGTGTCCCAGAAATTTCAGCTGCCTCTTCCTGATGTTACGTATAAGCTTTCTCATTGTTTGCATCCTGTCCAGAACCTCATCGTTGCTTACACGCTCGGTCCATGATATCCTTTGTATCCTTGCCGCGAGTCTATCTTTGAAGAGACCGTCCAACATTCGCTGCCGTAAAGGAGGACAGATGTCACGTAGCAGCACAGTAATCTTTTCTTTGTTATCAAAGAAATCCTCCTATCTCGCAATACGTTACCCAGCTATTGGAATGCGTCCTTGGCCATCCCACCAGTACATCTACGGATCACAGTGTCGCACTTACCGTCCTCTGTTAGAACACTTCCCAGATATTCAAACTTCCGCACCTACTTGATTTTAGTGTTCCCGACCTGCAAATAGCATTTTGGGGTCATTCTTTTACTGATTGATCATGTATTCCGGCTTCTTGTAGCTATGCTTAGTCCCTTTTTCACGCTCTCCTTCGCTACCTTCTGTAGGAAGTTTTGCAGTTTCTTTTCCGTGTCTGCTATCGGTACTGCGTCATCTCTGTATTTTATGTTGTTAAAATTGTCGCCGCCAATGGTGAATCCCGGTAGAATTCCCAGTTCTCTCGTAATTGTCTTACTGTATAAGTTGAATAAGTCCGGCGAGAAGACACATCCTTGCCTTACGCCCCTTTCTATTTTTGTATATACACTGATCTCACTCTCTATGCGCATGCATGCCGTTTGCTACCAGTATATGATCATGATTATTCTAATATTTTTCCTCAATATATCAGGATTGCTGAGCAGTTCCAACAGTTCCTTGTGGTATACGTTGTCGAACGCCATTGCGTAGTCAAACGATAGAAGGAATAATTTGTGAAAAAAAAAAAAAAAAAGAAAGAAAGAATGCTTTTCATATTCTTCAAGTTCTTTTCTATTTGTGATCTAGTCACGAAGATATTTTGGTAAGGTAATATTTCAAGCAATTTTTTTTTATTTGTCTAAAAATCGTACAAATATTTTACGATAAACCCCAAATAATAAAGCTGAGTCCATATATCACCCAGTATGATCTTGAATATGGATTTGGATAAATCAAATTTTCAAAATTGCTTTTCTAGCATAGAGTAGAAAATATTTTGTGAGAAAGCAAGTACAATGTTTAAAAAAAGATGCTGAAAATATATATGATTTAATAATTGCGACAATATAAGTTTTTTCACTGTGCAGAAGGTAAAAGGTGTCCCAACATAAACGGAAAATATCCAGATGTGTGTGTGTGTGTGTGTGGCGGCTATATACGTTAGAATTTTGAACTGAACCCGATATTTCGTTCACCGGGGTAAATGTTTCTAGTTCCATGCTCTATGCCTTTTCCAGATATGTTAGTTTATGTTATTTCCCTTTACTATCAAAACTATCCAAGTTTTTTTTTTTTTTTGTTTTTTATTTAGTGACTTTATTAAAAGAGTTTTTTTTTTTTTTAACCCAGTGACTTGACCGAAAGAGTTGTGCGTAGCCACAGCAGAGATAAGCCAAAAAAAAAGCTTCGAGAGTTGAGTTACTAAAGGGAAATGACTGAAATTGATATGGCGGAAGAGGCATGGCATTTGAAACTAGAACAATCTACCCCCGTTGGACGAAAGAAGTGTTCGGTTCGAAATTCCTATCACCTGAAGAAGGCCGGAGATTATAACAGCCGAGACTAGGACAACAAATATGAGGAAAACAGTTCGAACTAAGAAAATAGTACAAATAGTTACAATACCTCATTTCAGGAATATAGACAGATATCGTATCTCGTATCAATTTTTGATTTCAAATGATTTCCTATTAATTTATTTTTGTATAATGTGACATGAAAAAACTGAATTCACAAAGAGTCATAATTTGTTGCTTTCAAAATAGAATTATACATGTCTGCTTTCTCATATATTATCTGTGATTGTTTTTGTTGTAACCTAGAGAAGATTACTGAATGAGGAATAACCAAAACAGAGGTTTAAAATGAAAATGATGTTTATAAAAGCAACAAAATACAATACTCGCCAGCGGCGTGAAGTACATAAACCACTGCTAGTGGTGCACTACTTATACAGCATATTACCCCCATTTACAATTGTGTCCAAAATATTCATGAGGATTGGTTTGGTTTTTGTTTTACGGCATATCAACCTCAATGGGTCATTTAATTCCGACGAAATTGTTATTTCTGGTAATATGTTTTTCTTCAAAAATCTATTTCTGGGAATATTTTTCCCTGAAGAAATCTATACCTGGTCATATTTTTTTCAAAGAATGTATAAAGGTTTGATTTGTTTTTTTTTTTTTTTAAGTATTGCTGATAATAATTTTTCCTTCAAAAATTATTGCTGGTAATAATTTTTTTATTACAAATATTCTGGTATTAAAACCTATTTTTACAGAAGATTGTGTGTTAACTATTTGCCAAAAGCGGGGACCTTAACAGGTGCTACCAACCCGGGTCAGGGTGGACCTGGGAACGCCATCAATTAAGAGGTCTTTCCACGCTCCTCAAAACCTCCTGATCAGAGGCCTTGCTGTTGAACGTAGTTTATCGTCATACCCAGGACGCGGATGTAATTTATCGTCATACCCAGGACGCGGATGTAGTTTATCGTCTTACCCAGGACGCGATGTAGTTTATCGTCATACCCAGGACGGATGAGGATTGTGACATACCCATTAGTGTTCATAGGTGCGGTATATAACAGTGTATCTGGCCTCCTCGGTTGGTGCCTTGGTTAGCAAGCTTCGATCCTTAGAAAAATTACGACTGAGTAGTGAGTTCGATCCTCACTGGGTACCACTTACTTTCGACCTTGTGCCACATCTGTCACGCTTGAAAAATCACTATAACAGTATATCTTTTGGAACCTCTATAAACATCCGATATTTGTTCAATAAATTTAAAATATCAACAACGTAGGTTTTTTTTATTAAATTTTGTTTACACGCACGTAAATTGATTAATTACACAAGGTCAGGTTATAAATGAAAATGCTTAAATAATTTATTATCAAAAGAAACACATTCCTTGTCAAATCTCTAACTCAAACGCTCATATTGTTCCCATAGATAACATAGCAAAATATGATCCTTCTAAATTAATATTAAATATTTACATATCACAGTGCACAGAGGCGCGATATTGATCCGCCTTCGCATATTATGTCCAAAGTAAGCGCAGCCATATTAAACATTGAAGAAAGAAGTATTTAAACTTGGAGATATAAGAATTTTGAATTCGGAGAAACAACTGATGAGGGTTATTACAGGAATGATTTAAGAATTTCATCTTTGGAGATAAGAACATTTAAGAAAACATTGTGTCAGAACAGAGAACATCATTAAAAAAAACGAACAATTTTGAACATTGTCTAAAATAAATTCCGAGATTTCGTGTATAAAATTCTGACTTCGATTGGAAAAAAAATGAATACATCTACTGTAAATGTTATTTTGCAGTTCTACTCTAAATATTATATTTGAACAGACACGCCATATTTACAAAAAAAAAACAAGTCTGAACGAGGTCTACATGCTTTTACATTCGGGAGACTTAATTATTAAAAATTATGTGCTCTTCGAAAGGATCCGAACTTGAATGTTGGACATACGAGCACCACTGTATTTTGTAGACTACAATGTAATTTCTCTTATGGAAAAGGAAAAAAAAGCCGCTTATATTAATAAACATCAGGTGGCATGCAACCATATTTCCAGTACTAAACTACTAATAATGACGCACATGAATCTGGTTCAATTATCAATTTGAAAAAAAATGTTTATTTAATAAATATATATATATATATATATATATATATATATATATATATATATATATATGTGTGTGTGTGTGTGTGTGTGAATAAAAGAGAAAAAGGGAAAAACTATACTTTGGCATTTGCCTTGATAAAGTTCCTCAGTGGACGAAACGCGTCGGCTAAGTATAGGTTTTACTCTTGTTTTTTTCATTCACTTTGTCTCTGCTACAGAAACACTCCATGTGAGAATATATATATATATATATATATATATATATATATATATTATAAAATAAGTAACATCACTACAAAAATAGCCATTTTGTTTCAACACTTCTGGTGTCTTGTCAAGTGATGGTATTTCAAGTAAAATATAGAGTTTTTAAAGAGTTCAAAAACTAAACACTTCCCCACTGAGGTAAATATTCTTACGTAAAAAGTAAAGGCCAATCAAATTGCAAGTATATAACGGACCCTGGATTATTAATTCTTTAAAATAAGTATTAGATTTTATAGAAAATCAGGATAACCAATTAATCTCCAATATTGTGTACTTAAAAATAAAAGTTACGTATATTAAAATCTAAATGTAACCAGGGCATCATGTTTAGAAACTAACAAAATTATTCAAAGAAAAACGCAAAAAAATATGTCTAAATCTTCCTGTATTGTTCTTAGAAATAGGTTAAATATTACGTCCGAATTCGAGCGTTAGTGAGAGGTGCAATATTTGGCTGCATAGTCAGTTACATTGTCAGGGTCGTGATGATAGGTTTAGTGGACAAGGGAGAAAAGTTTATTTTTGGTTAGACATACATACATCACGTCATAATAGTCAAATACATAAATCTGATTGAAAATATCAGCACGCTCATATATGAACGACAAACAGATTCATTAAGATTCCATCTTCCAACATAACTACAGGGACAACGCAAACTACCCATCAAAATTTCACAAAACATAAATAAAAAATATTTTTTTTACAGACGTACAATGATATTTCATCTTTATATACAATATTCTATATACCTAGAAAGCAAGTTAAAAGTTAATTTATCCCATGCTAGGTGATGTAATGAATATGAATACACCTGGGTTCCCCCTCACAGTAATATGATTGGCTGGTGTCAGCCATAAATACAGACTGATGTGGAGGTACATGACGACGCCTATTGACGACGCCTATTGACGACGCCTATTGTCTTCGCCTATTGTCTTCCACTACGGCGAGGGCCAGTCCATTCCTTTTAACTGCTAGATTGTACTACTCGGTTACAGTATTCCAAAACCACTTTGCTACTTCGAACAAATTCCGGGACATATCACTAGAACCACTGATAGATATCTTGATTGTCTCCGACAACCTGTAAAATGTGTTCTTTGTGGTCAGGCGTACGAGCAGTTCTCGGTCTTCCTCAATCCATAGTTTTTTTTTCTTGTCACGGACGATAAACAGCAGCAAATGTTAGATGACGCGTCTGTCATCGGTCTGGAAACACAATCTGATACGGCTTTGTAGCCTCACGTCCATTACCATCTGCCGGCACACGATATAAATATCCCCCATTGTTAAACGGATCACATCTCAGTTAACTCATTACTACACACGTTAAATGTTGAAGACAGATTAGCCGCAAACGTACACGAATGACAGATGTAACCTTGTCTACATGACATCTCAACACCATCTACCATAAACTTAATAACTAAAAAACGAAGGATTTGTGTATATATGTTTTTATGGACTTTTGTCCTTGTTTTGGTGTAAGGAAACTGCCACAAAATGTTGTAAAGTATTTTTGTTACACAATGTACATATATATATATATATATATATATATATATATACAGGTTATTTTAGTGCATACCCATAATTCAAAAGACACTACATCTACGTTTCAACAGTATATTTTGTTTGTATACATGCCTAAAATTCGAGAAAGGTTATTAAATAAAAGTTGCACCCTCCGGTAGCATTTGATACCCATTTCACCTTGCACATCCGACGTGTTTATTTTCTGCCTTGCTAATTAACCATTGAAGATGATCTCGGATAATATTGGAATTTATTGGGAAAATAAAACAAAAAAAAACTACCGTGTCTTCTCTAATGAATTTAATATCAACATTAATAAGTCGATCAGAGAATTGGAGACGATTAAAATAAAAATCGACATAATATGTACATATTATTCAAGCAAATATGCTTAAATGAAGATATGCTTCCTCAAAATCCATATTTTAAATGAAATGATCCAACAGCACATAATAATAGCAAAACTTGGCATTTTTTAAGCCTAACCCTGTGAAGAAGCAAGTTGAAATATCAATAGACGACTTAAAAACTATTAATAAAAATCACAAGAGATTCAGAAAACACTAAATCTCTCAACCTCTCCTGAACAGTTTTAAGAAATCTTAAATAGACTTTCACCTTTTGAACATTAAATATCACTTAATACATTATATAAAGAGTATATTCATCTCCCAAATGATAAATATATATTCATTAATATCTCGAACTAACAGAACGCTAAAAGGAATTGCTTATTCTTGAACCTAACTGTCATCTTTACAGACAATACAATAAAGTGGTTAAAAAACTGAAATTTAAATGTTATATCAAAACATGTATAAACGTATAGAAGAACTAATGAAAACATAATCAGAAATTCGTGATCTGCTCAAAGCCGAAGCAATAAAAGACAAGACAATACAAAAGAAAAACTCTTCGTAACAAAGCAATTGAAAATCGTTGCCATGGAACTATGTAACCATACTAATATAATTTAAAAAAAAAAACAGACAAAGCCAATATCTCTGTTGTATTAAATAAATCTGATTATAATTCAAAATTACAACAAATACTCGACGATCACGCAAAATTTAGAAAAGATAAGAAAAATCCTATTAACCAACTGAAATTGAAAATCGATAAACAGGTCAAAGCGAACAATGCAGAACAAAACTTAAAACTTCCTAAAATAATTAGTGACCACAAACAAGGATACATGTATGAAATTATAAAGATACATAAACCTAACATCCCTCCCCGTCCTATCATATCCAAAATCCCCCGCCTCTGGTTTATCAATTAACCAGAAATATTAACCAACTCATTACACCATCAGGTTGTCAATTGTGTGCAATGCGGGATACATGTATAGGCAATCATGTATCTTTCGATACATGACTGACGAGGCAGATCTTTCCCGCATGAGGTTGCCATTTCTTTTGGCGGTCCTGCTATTTACCCTTACCTGGCCGGGGGTGCAGAGAAGAAGATGAATAACAACAAAACATTTCAATATATGCTTTGGTAAAAACCATTCAATAAGAGAGAAATTGCAATATGAGCACTGGTGAAAATGCTTGCAGAGACATTAGGTATATAAGCACCAGAAATTCATGCATAGATGTCCTCGAGAACACATGGACCAGTTGATAAAGATATTGGTTAGAGCCAGTAACTAGACGCCAGTTGTGGGTTTAATATCAGGCTAAAGCAGTTGTATTAGTACGTAAGTGAATGTAATAGACTCGACTGAAATTCAAACTGAGCCGCTCACCATTACACCACGGTGGGCACACTATAGATACCGACTAAATACAGCATTAAATCAAATCATAAACTAATCCAAATCTTAAAGACACAAAAACCTTATAATGAAACCATAGCCTCACTTGATGTTGAAATTTTATTTACCAATGCCCCACTTAGAGAAATGATTGATATAATTATAAAGAATATTTACAGCAAGCCATATCTCCCTCTACTAAAAGTTAAACCTATCATATTACGAAAACTACATTTGATTTATACATCTGAAGATCTCTTCTGTAATCATCAAAATAATATCTACGTACAACCTGATGGAGTTTCCATGTGTTCAGTTCTGGAACCAACATTTCAAACTTCTATATGGCTAACCTTCAAAATAAGACATTTAATGCCACTAAAAAACGTCCATTTATCTAAGATACGTAGATCATATTCTCGTCTTAGCTAAAAATATAGATGAAATACGTGAACTACAAAAACTTCTGAAAAAAAAACAAAACAAAAAAACACCGTTATTAACTTCACATATGAACTTAACAATGATAACAAAATTCCTTTTCTTGATGTGTTGATCATTAATGTGTTGAAATTAATAATAATATATTTACTATCTCCCTATATAAAATATAATTAAACACGTACACTCTCAACTATAAAAGTGAATGTCCTGTTACAAAACAGCTATTATACAAAATTTAAATAAGCCACGCAAAAGTTACTTTTTCCACGAAAAATATTTTCTACATTGAATTAACAAAATATTTATTCAACAAACTCTCATTAAAAATGACTTTCCTAATCACAGTGTTGAGGAAAAAGTTAGACGCGCTATTATAATAAATGTCTATATCTCTAAGATGAGTTTTTTATGATTACTTACATTATTCGGACAGTTATCCTCATTGCTATATTAACAACGTTTTGGCCATTGGCCTTCGTCAGTTGATTAGAATTTCAAACTGAACCCTTTATTTCGTCCACGGGGGTAGATTATTCTAGTTTCATGTCTGTTCTGGATGTCAATCCTCCAGATTTTGGTTCACCACTGCTTTAGCGTGGTATTAAACTCACAACAAGGGTCTAGTCAATGGATCTAAGCTACGTCTTTATCGATTGGGCCATGTGCCCTCGAGGACATCTGTGCATGAATTTATGGGACTTATATACCTAATGTCTCAGCTGAGAATAACAGCACTCAGAATACGGCTTCGTTCTGCCTATCCTATGTGAAAGAACTATCAGAGAAAATACAAAAGATTTGTGTCCATATAAATGTTTTTCAACACTTTTCAATAAAGACATCTCTTCCGAGTAAGACCCCTCATAGTGGAGAACATGACTAATGATTGTGTGCACGCCATCCCGTGCAGCTGTGGTGAGAAATGTAATGGAGAAACAGGTCGCCCCCTTCAGGTAAGACTGAAAGAATAATGTAAAGCGGTAATATGAGGGGAATAACATATATACCTGCGTTGGACACGAGTATGTACATATATTTTTATGTCTTATTGATATAACATTTTCTCTGAGAACAAATTATGTTTTTCATTCATTATCCTTTCAGCCATTTCGTTCCGTCCGTGAATTACAGTGTTATTATAACAGTAAGTTTTGTGATAGATGCTTTGGATACATGACTGACGAAGCAGAATTTTTTTCCCGCGCTATGTTGCTATTTCTTTCTGCGGTAGACCAGTTGCCATCCAAGGCCATGGGAACCCTGTCTATCCTGCTATTTACCCATAGCTGATGGGGAGAAGAAGATGATTAGGGTATTTAGCCCATAAGTGAATATAATGGATTCGACTGGAATCCGAGCCGTTATCCATTATACTACCGCGCTTCCTTTATTAAAAGACGTTATTATAATACGGATATAATAATGTCCATAATTGGAGAAATCTGGTAGAATAAAATTTTTCTTTCATGTCTCTCTCCCGTTATTCTCCAAAGATCGGTAGCAGTTCCTTGACTTAGAGATTTGCATAAGTTCAGAAGTTACAGATGCTAAGAAACAATATTCATTTGAAATACCTAAGAAAATTAATTAGATGATTATATTGAATTCAAGTTCTCTCTCACTAATTGTACGTGCACATTTTGATTAAAATATATTCCTTTTGTTTAAATATCGTCTGCTTCGTTTCCTCTTTTATTGTAATATTATATGTGCGCAACCAATCTGTAGGTCGTCTTTTAGATTTATTGAAAAAATATAATTTCTGACAGCATGGGGTGTTTTCTAATTAATATTTCTCTGCATGGTATTGTTATTTAAATAAAAGAAACTTCTTTCTTAGATCGTAATTTTTCCTTACCACCAACAGTATTTTATTCTTTTATAGTTCATATACCTTCCGGACATGGCTGGCCAAAACTTTGTTTTGATACTCTCAGTAACATTTGACACTTTATTTATTTATTTTTTTTAAGCGTTTCACCCCAAGGAAGGCAGGAAGACACTAGCAAGCAAGGTGTTACAGAGAGTTGGAGTGAGAGCAAAGAGGAGTGATAGAGGAAAGGATGAAGAGAAGGATAGGGGATAGATCAAGGCATCTGGAGACATCGATTGACATTACATTTGAATAGTTGGAGATTATAGCTATCAGGGAAACAGGAAAAGGGGAGTGAGTTCCACAGGCGAGAAGTGCGAGACATGAAGCTATTGGAGTAGAAGAGACGGCTACATTTAACAGTTTCGACAATGAAAGGGTAAGAGCGAGATGCCAGCCTAGTAGAGCGCTTAAATTCATGAAGTCTGGGAACCAGCGAAAGCAGCTCTTCGCAGCAGTTACCTTGAAAGTATTTGTAAAAAAAAAAAGACAGCTGGAGGCGACGGCACGTCTGTGAGAGAGCGACTGCAGACGAGATGTTAGATCAGGCCCAATTACATTGCTTTCTCTGGATTATGTTAAGAACTTGAGACAAACAGAAGGGGCTCTAGCTCTCTTGTATCTACAATTATTTCAGTAAAATCATCCAAGTACAATTTAAATATCTAGGAAGATGGCATTTTCCGTCTGTTAAAACAAACGGCAGACGGAAAATACGACACGCAAATCAGAAAGAGATATATTAATATTCTAAGGCACATCTTGAGGACAATAGTCTTTGGAAATTCGACACTGACAACATGTTAAAAACAATAGGACTAACGGAAAACAGCGAATAACCAGCCTAACGAATAACTTGTGTAAATGGTTAGCACGATAGGGTTTAGGAAAGATGAAGATTCGTTACATAAATAAAGAAAATCATAAACTGCTTTCCTACTGTATTCTCCCATTTGATTATTACAATCTCCAACGTTTGAAAACTTTCGTTTCTAAGTTTCGTTATAGCTGTTATGTTATTTAACACTTTCCAGCTGTCTGTCCTACATCCACGTTCTGGGTAAGACGATAAACTACATCCACGTTCTGGATAAGACGATAAACTACATCCGCGTCCTGGGTAAGACGAAAAAAAAAAAACACACCCGACAGCAAGGCTATTAATCAGGAAGTTTTAAGGGGCGTAGAACCACCTATTATTTACTGGTATTCCCAGGTCAACCATGACCCGGGGTGGTAGCCCCTGTCAGGGTCCCAGCTATAGGCAAATAATTACCACCCCAAAGGGGCCAAAACACTAGAAAATTATAAAATTAGGTTTTAATACCAGCAATACTGTTTTGGAAAAATTATTACCAGCAATTTATTTTTTGAAAAAGAAAAATCTTACCAGCAGTATAATTTTGAAAAAGAAAATATTACCAGCAATACATTTCGTGAAAAAAATATTACCTGCGATAAAATATCATGTAGGCATTAAATAACATATTGAGGTTGATATGCCGTAAGTCAAACCAAACCAAACTAGCTGACTGCCTGTTTAAAACATTCGCCAGTTTAAATACATCTTTGTCGATACACGTGTGTTTATAATCTGCCAAAATTTTCAGCGTTAACGGACATATATAGAAAATATATTATGTAGAATAGTTTTCTTTGTTTTTAAGGTTATTTTTCTATTACTTCATACTTTGCTTTGTTTCCGAAATGCATCTTCATCTATTAGTAGTGAATGTCTTCAGATTTTTGTCATGCTTTTCGCGTCTGTTACTATACTACACAGAAAGTAATCTATTCCACCTGCTAGATTTTTGCCATCTCCAGTACGTTGCTTTAACCTGTAGTTGTCTCTTTTGCTGACAACCAAACATTCTGTTTTCTCACAGTTAATATTACTGTTTTTCTCTTTAATACACTATGCAACATTTCATTTTGTTTCCTTCAAGTTATGCCTTCAACAGAGTGTCATCTATTTTTCTTATGCCTGATGATTATAAATCCAGTTAGGCTTTCTATTTCTCAGGATATTACCGCTTTACTTCTGGACGTAAGCGATCATGTCACCACAGAATATCCTGTCCTTTCAAAATCTCGGTAAAATTTTGACTTTTTCGCTATCTCTCCTAAATCTTGTTCTGTCAACCATTTGCATAAACTCGTTTTCATCTGTCTCCTTTCCCTTCAAAATGTCTTGTGAGTAGCAAATGTTCCAAACACTGTTTAACTATTAAGTGCTCTAGAAATTTCAACTGTCTCTTTCTTATGTTAAATATAAGGGTCCTTTTTGTTTCAATTATCTCGAAAATTTCGTCGTTGTATGTTCAGTGTGTGATATTCTCACCATCGTTCTGTAGAAACAAATCTCTTTTCTTTCAAATGTTTTCTTCGTCTGTGAGGAGATTGTCCAGTATCTAACAGCATCTACTAAATTCTCATAGCTTTCGCTGAAAGTAAAAGGCCGAAAGCTGAAAAGCCCCCTACCCCCGAGGCCGACTTTTAGACTAGTAGGTAAATAAAAGTTAAAAATAACGAAAGCCATATTGAAAGCAAAGATACCAGAGGGAAGCAGTACATAACATACTTAAAAGGCTGGTGCAAATGGATGGCATTAAATACTGTAAAATATTACATAAAATTTAAGTGCTATTACCTTTCTAACAAGATTTCACTGTTAATATTTTGCTTTGGTTTGGAAGGCATCTTTCTTTATCTCAATGAGGTTTCCGATTTTGGAGTCACATTTTCCGTTCTCTGTTAAAACATTTCCCCTGATATTGGACTTACATGATTTAGCATCAACAATTCGTAATTCTCATGTTGGACTGTTCCTTTTGCAGTAAATAACACATTTTTCTTTTCTTGCAATTTGTGTTTAGTCCTGTAAGAATACAAAAGGCGTTTATCTCTCTTTGCTTGGGATGAATCACGTGACGGCCGCTTAGTGGCATTTCATCCGGTGAAGAAAGTCCGTCAGTTAGTTTCCAAATGTGAAGCCGAACGTTTTCTCAGTTGAGTGAGAACAGAGAGTAAATCTGCCTGGCCCGGAATGAGGCTATGGTTGCCTCCACTCGGGCCAGATACCAAAGAGTCAGCTCACAAGACCATGGCGCATTTTCCCTGGTGAATATATCCTGAACAGCTATAGAAACTATCACACGAACTGTGACCTATTCAATATATTACATTAGTTAAATTTAAATATCGAACAGAGAGAAAGGTTTTAAAAAAAAACAAAAAACAATTCTTTATTAAAGGTTTAACTTTGATTTCGTTTTTCGTAGCAATTGCAATTGATATCGTCTAAGACATAACTAAAACTTAAGTGGGGCAGTGTACGTTGCTCATATGTTTTTTTCTTTCTTTTCTAGCACCTTTACTTTTGCGTATTCTGAATATTATATAGTTCAGGTTCCCTAATTTCATTTAAGAGTGGCTTCATATGAAGGGATCATTTAAAAGAAAATAAAAATTTCACACAAAATAAATGTAGACAAACTACGTGGATCGTTTGCGTATACGAAGAAAGATTATGCGGAATAGCAATAAAACACTTTTTTTATTTCTAAATGCTCATAACTTACGGTGAAAGTAAAAGGCCGAAGGCTCAAAAGCCCTCCGAAGTAACTTGTGTAAATTCGGCCCGAAGGCCGACTTCTAGACTAGTAGGCAAATAAAAGTTGAAGATAACAAACAACATATTGAAAGCAAAGATTTCAGAGGGAAGCAGTCCATAACCTACTTAAAGGTCTGGTGCAAATGGATGTCAGGACATAGAGAGGGATAAAAAAAAGACAAACACTAATAAGATCTACAAAGTATAAGATGTTTTGAAGAGCTATAATTTCCTTCGTTCTAGAGAGACAGGGTACATAGAAAAAAATTTAAAAAAATAGCGAAATAATCTGTTTTCACGTCTGCCATGTTTCTCTTCTTCATTATTGAAATTCTGTAATTTGTTCATTTATTCAGTGATATAATTTTTGTTTTCTTTTCAGAAGAACTTGCTGTTCTATTTCAAAGTTATTTTAAGTGTCATGCTTTATAACAATTCTCTTTCAGATAAAATTAGAAATTTCATTCTTTTAATTAGAGACAAATAATTAGTAATTGCTTGGCCAACGCCTTTTGCACATGTTTTGATTTGAATGCACCATCGACAATAAACAATTAATTGCAGACGTCCCATATCCAATCAAGTATAAAAAGAAAAAGACTTTGGTATATTTTTTGTAGTAAATATAAATGGATATATAAACATATATGTATGCGTATATGCGCATTTATGTAGATAGATAGATAGATAGATAGATAGATAGATAGATAGATAGATAGATAGCGTGCGAGAGATAATGAACTGACACAGATAGATAGATAGATAGATAGATAGATAGATAGAGTGAGAGAGATGATAAACAGACTGATATATATATATTTACATATTTTTATATATACATATATATATCTATATATATGTATATATATATATATAGATAGATAGATAGATAGATAGATAGATAGATAGATAGATAGATATAATGAACTGACTCAGATAGATAGATAGATGATAGATAGATAGATAAAAACAGACTGATATATATTAAGATAGATAGATAGATAGATAGAGAGAGAGAGTGAGAGAGATGATAAACAGACTGATATATATATATATAGAGAGATAGATAGATAGATAGATAGATAGCATCTCGGCTTCATGCCGTAACGTAGTTTTTCTGTGTTTTTTTCATATTTTCACAGTAATTGTTTCCATAGGCTTTCCTCATTGGTAGACGTTTATGACTTTAAACCCAGCGAAGTCTTTGGCGGCGAAGTCTCATCTTTTTCATACTTTGTTTAGTAAGTGCTCGCTCCTTTTAATGATTCGTGTATCTATAGCTTTAATTATTTATCCCTTATTTTTTCTAGAGTGGGTGGGGGGCGAATTATCTGTTATTTTGATAGAGAAAGAGAAAATGAGAGAGAAAGGCGGTGATGGAATAAAGTAGAAGAGAAAAGTCTAGCCACCGTTCACACGCGTATACATCTCATCAATCCGATCGAGGAATTTGATGTGTCATTCGGTCGTAGATATACGAATATTCATTTAGAATAGATGCTATTCCAAATCACCAGAAGTTGTCTAGCTCTGACCGTGAAAAAGAGCAAGTTGAAATTTGTGAAACCTCCATTTGAGTTAAGATATAGATATACATGTAAGTAATTTACTAACTTTAACCTTCTTCTTCCCGGCTCCTTGACTATAACTGTTTAATTTATTTGTGTTTTAATTGATGCGTTTAATCACACACACACACACACACACACACACACACACACACACACACACACACATATATATATATATATATATATATATATATATATATATATATATATATATATATGTGTGTATATATGGGTTAAAAATGTATGACAATGTGGGAAAAAGATTTCTGGACGTGTCTCATACTTTTAGGCTCCATCGACTTAAGGACGGAACGCGTGACAGAAAAAAACTTTTTACACTTTGTCATAAATCTTTCCTTCAATATTGTCATATATATATATATATATATATATATATATATATATATATATATATATATATATATATATAAAAAAAGGACTCACCTGCCTTTAGAACAGGAGTACATGTTTACTCATTGTTTCCTTTTTGTGGATTGCGTTTCCGGTTCATTCTAAACTCTTCCCATTCTCTTTCACTCCTAGTAGTCGCTTGGGTTGTAGTGGTATTTTCTCCTTGCTTGGTTGAGTTGATTAAATACGCACAGAAAAAAAACACACACATATTTATATATTTAAATAATTGGAATAACATTATGTTTCATGTAGTATCATTCCACTTTCCGATTTGCTGTTTTAAATTAATTTGCTAATTCATTGCTAACTGATTCCTTGTAGGGTAGAAACATACATCCAAATGAGAGTGATAGGTATGACCCAAGCAGTTCAAATAATAGGCTCAATAGAAATTGTTTAGTGAAATTGCAAAGTTAATTTACAAATTGAAAATCTTGTAAATTTTGAGGTTACCAAAAATAGATATACTTGTCAATGGCAATGTGATTTTGCTTCAAATGAGGGGAGAGCGTGCATACGAACACCGAGCAAACTCCGCTATTCACTTCTCTCAATATATATGCGAAACTTTTTCTTGTTACCTTAGGTTGTAGGATTATTATTATTATTATTATTATTATTATAAATAAATGAAAATAAAATATAAAATAATAAAAATAATAATAATAATGAAAATGTTTAATAAAATAAAATAGAACAATAAAAAGATTTTATAAAACAAATTAAATGAAAAATGAAAATGATAAAATATTCCCAGAATGCAACAAAAATTGTTCCTGCCGGTAATACAGACATCCCACCAAACGACGATAAATTTAATCTGTTCAACACGAACCATAATACGGGCAACACGTGTCCAACTTTTCTCTGTGGTATGGCTAATATTACGGAGTAAATTGTATGTTAATTTCATTCAATCTATTTATATGATTGTGTGTATTTTTTGCTTACAATAGTTTTATGGTGCATATGATAAAAGGAAAATTTACTGCGTAGTATTACAAATCATAGTCGAGAGATGTAGACTCAGGGTATCACACTTGTGTCAGTTTTTCTGGATTATTTGATACTTTATTAAAGGTGCTGGGAGTAGAATTTTTCTGGGCTTCGGCGTTATCCACCTGAGAGGCAGGGATTCAAACTTTTGGTTAACTTCAAAGGAAGCTATCCTATCAGTAGGTATTTAATATCGGGATTATTTTACTGCCATTTTGTGAAAGGATTCTGGACAGCGAAGTAGTCTCAAGGGTACATTTACGTTTATATCTCCAGATGATTCAATTATGGTTATTTATGCATGCATTTCTTGTGGGTGTCTCTGTCTCACAAGGCAATCTTCTACCAAACACACTACTATCCACAGATGATCGCCAGTAAATTGAACAAAATCAGCACACCCAAACTCAAAAATTAATTGACCCCTTTTGTACCATCTCCTTCATCAATGTGAGGTGTCTGCGTTTTAACATTTCAGAGGTGGGACTCCATCTTATTCAGGACAAATGCGACATCCTATTTCTGTCAAAAACAGGTATTAATAACTAAATCCCATTGCAGGAGAGCGCATTCGGGGCTATTCACTCCTAATAGCCAAACGCAACGACCACGGTCACGTAAATTACCACGACCACGGACTTGGCGCCTGCATTACGGACGAGACCACGGTCACGTAAATTACCACGACCACGGACTTGGCGCCTGCATTACGGACGAGACCACGGTCACGTAAATTACCACGACCACGGACTTGGCGCCTACATGATGGACGAGACTTCACGCAAAATCCTCGGATTCTGATCGCGCACACTAGTCCAAAATAAAACATTTGGTTTTGACCTCAGGATTATATGACGCTAATTCTCTATATGATAACATGGTTGATAATATTCTCACTGAAGTTCTCTCAGCCAGTATTCATATCTGTGGTTATTTCAATATTCACCCCAAAGAATTTTGCAGATGAAATAACTTGATCTAAGTTATATTCTAATAGTTTCGCTTTCATGTTTTCCTGCCACTTAGGTTTCTTCAAAAGGTAAAATGTGATGTTAATCATCATCTCCTGTTTTCTTAGATCCTGTTCTATTATTGCCCTTACTTGTTACTCTATGTCTTGCGTCTTAGTAACATTATCGTCTTGCTTGGGGTGAAATGATTAACTTTCCAAATATTGACGTGTTTATAACAAAAACAAATAATTGATTCCTGCAGACTAAGGCACGCTGGTGTTCGTTAAACGTGCAGTTATAATAACGTGCAAATAATGATAACGACCTTAGTTATAGTCGAAAGGTTAAATGAACCGGAGAAAGTTGATTCTAGCATAAAGTCGGAAGTTAAAAAAAACTAAATAATAAATTAAATTTAACTTACCAAATGTATTCCTAAAAGAATAATTCAAGAACAAACAAATAACTCATTATCAGTTTACTACTCATACTTTAATATCAAATAAAACACATCTTTCGCATGTTAATAATATGTTTATTTTTATTAATAATGTTTTATTTTTCTCATATTTTTTCACACTCACTAACCCCTTGCGTCTTACTGGATTTATCGGCGTGCTTGTAGTGAAATTATCTTTTAAAAATATTGATTTATAGCGGGTAATTCTTCTTAACCGTTTTAGTTTGGTTTTCCATTCCTGGTTATGCTGAAACTGTGTTCTAGTACATAATTTCAGGATTATTTCTGCAAGGTACGTATGCCAGTCTTAAAGAAATGTTCTAATATAAAGAATGAGATTCTCAGTCGTGGCCACTGTATGATAACCTGGTTTCGAGTGAAAATTATTATATACCGTAACTATGAAGAATAATGATTATGTCCTAATCCTCATAAATACGTTGGACACTATTGTAAGTGAAGGTAATTTGCTGTTTAAGTAGTCCACCACTAGCAGTGGTTTACCTACTTCACGCCGCTGGCGAGTATTGTATTTTGTTGATGTTATAAAGATTACCATTTCATTTCCAACCTCTGCTGTGGTTATTTCTTATTTAGTAAACCTTTCTAGGTATTATCACAAATATATGTAAGTATTTACGCAGATGTTGTAGTAAACCCGTTGCTTTGTGGTACATACTTTTGGAAAATACACACGGATGATTATTCGCCGGACGCTACAACGTTAATCTCTACAAATCAATGCTCAATCATTACCAAACATAAATATCTTCAAAATGTTTATTTCTTACTTTCGCTTATACTCATATTGTGTATATCATTAATCCTCTTACTTGAGGGGCTCATGAGTCTTGTATTACACGGACCTTATTAAAAAAAAATAAATAAATAGGATATATTTCTTTTTTTCAAGGTAGAGTCAATGAGATAATTTTTCTTTCGGTAAGAATAACGATTTAAAAAGCTGCAAATCACGAACTTGATTGGATTTCTAGTGTGTTGAGCTTTTAAACGGACAATACGCCCATGCGAAGAACCGTTGAATTAAATTCGTTTAATGACATTCGCCCTCAGAGACGCAGAGGTAAATCCGGGTTTTATTCTTGAAACACTGACTTGAATAGTAAAATCTTAATGAAATAACGTGCAAAGTTGCGTCGGCTCATGCCAAAATAAAACTGGGAAATACTTCCGCCACTTAATAACGATTCACGGAATTTATGTTAATCTTTTTTTGTCAAATTAAATAGGACATCACTACAACCAGTCCAATTAAACTGCCTCGTCGTTTTTTTCTGGTAACGTCATTTCCAGGACAGTACCATGTCATTCATTTTAACATAACAAATTTGATTACATCATAACAATCCTATATATAAAGTACAGTGTATGTGTGTTTGTGTTTGTGTGTGTGTATCTGTGTCCAAAGAACTCCTCTGCTCTCACTCGTCCGATTTCTATGATTAATAGCTCATTCAAAAACCCTAGAAAAGTTTGGCGCAGGGAACGATTTTCGTTGAGCACAGATTCAGGTTTACCAGATTTTGCGAGGTTAAAAATATATATTGATATATTATACAAGCCATTATCGTTTCTTTTTTGGTTCAAGAGAAGTAACTCTTACCTTCCTTTTGCATCCAAAATTGGAGCTAGCTTAAAAACCGCCCTATATTCAGTCTTTTCTCTCACCTTCACTCCCTGTAACCTCATGCTTACTAGTGGCATTCCCGTTTTGCTTGGGGTGAACATGTATTTTCTAGCGTGTTCATTTTCGAAACTATGCGGAAACATCATTTTAATTCAGAAAATTTTATCATATGTAATAATTCCATGAGAAACCAACTAATCATTTACCGCTCATATCTAAAAATGACATTTAATCAAATTAAACTTTTTTTTAAATTAAAAATGCGTTTATGTTTTTAATATTCTTTCACACTAAGCTTGCGTTTTTATTGCCTTCTTTGGGGCGAAGGGATTAACAATATTATGTAGGGATTATGAAAAATTAACAAGCATACGATTATTCCGTGTAAAATTTTCATCTTTGACACGAGTTTTCAAAACACCATCGTATTAAATGCTTAGGCGTCAATAAACTTCCAAGGATTTACCACATCTAATTTAGATTTAATGAAAAAGGAACCATTTTGCCTAAAAAAGTGAGTTATGTTGCTACAACATCAAAACGTTATCAAAAATCAAAATCCAGTCATAATCTTAAATGCATGGCATTAAACTCTTTTAGAAATAGCTAAACTGTCATTGCTATACAACAACTTTCAGTATTCAACTGTTAAAAGTGGCGTCGAGTGAATGGAGCCCATATGTCTTTGATATCATCATTCCCCTTGAAACCTTGTGGATTAGCGCTACAGAATCACATAGAACAGAGGTAGATAATAGAAACCACATTACTTAAGTACATTCACAAGAAGCAGTAACTAGAATGGATAACACATGAAAGTCGTAGAGAAAATAATGAGAAAACTGCTAATTTTCAACACTACTTCAAGCAAAAGGCTAGGAAAGAAACCCTCATCAATAACGGAAAGCTTGCTAACAGATAATGGACTTGAAAAAAAAAACTATTGGGTGAAGAGCCAGAATTAAATAATCCAACCGATCATAACATTGGTTTTTCAGTCAATGAAAGCAAAAAAATTCCTTGTCCAGAAATAGCGAAGATTACAATTACTATTACAATTCCATAATCTTGTGAACAGACAATATACAATTGTTTCACAATTTTTGAAACAAAATGATCGGGTACAAATAACGGATTGTAAATGATAGAGTAATGAAAATTACATTTATTGAAAGTACAAAGATAACATTTTAGGATCTGCAACCATATAGTCTCAAACATTAACCAAAATATCAAGAGGAGCTCTAGAGGACAAACTCCAAAAGTCGGCAGATCGCTTGAAGGTACTGTTGAATGCAAATTTTCTGATAACGCGTGTACATTCCTCTTAGATGATCACTTGAATCTTCATAGTGATGGCTGCCTTCAATACAACAATTGTGCGAGGGCTGGCCTGGTAGATGTTGTCCTTTAAGAACCTGCATCAAAAGAAACCTCGGGGGCGGGGTCAGGTCAGGCGAGTGTGGTGGCCAATTCACTTCAGCTTTGCGGCTGATGAGATGCTCCCCAGAATTTTCACGGTGCAATGCCATGATAACATTAGTATTTTGAAGAGGAGCACCATCCTGATGGAACTACTGTTCCTCGTCATCAACGTCCTCACGCACCTCGAGCTCTTCCCATCTGAGAGACTGCTGCTTGGTTTCAACAATAGTAATATTTATATATTTAATAGTATATTTATGCATGGGAGGTAAATCCGCTTCAAACACATTTTCTTCTTTTTATATGCTATGGCTCTCCACCTCTCTCTATCACTTGTCGCTCCCAGCATGCTTCTTCCCTCTGCTTCCTCCCCCAGACCACGTTCTGTCATCCACTTGCTCAAGCTCGTCAGGTATGTCACGCGATGCCTCCCCTTGTCTCTCTTTCTCTCCATTCGACCCGTGAGTATCAGATTCTCCAGGCCTTCCTTCCTCATTATGTGTCCCAGAAATTTCAGCTGCTTCTTTCTGATGGTAATTACAAGATTTCTCTTTGTTTGTAACCTCTCTAAGACCTCATTGTTGATCACATTTTCGGTCCATAGTATTCTTCGTATCGTTCTGTAGAACCACATCTCCGTCACCTCGAGTCTCTTCTTCATCTTTGAGGAAATCGTCGAACATTCGCTGCCCTAAAGCAGAAAAGATGTCACGTAACAGCTGAGTATATTTTTTCTTTGTTATCAATGGAATCCTCTTGTCTCGCAATACTCTGCTCTGTTAACCATGTTCACCATAGTCTATGAATATAGAATACAGCGCAGTGGAAGCATGCTGGGCTCATAACCTTTGTTAAACATGTTCATCATAGTCTATGAATATAGAATACAGCGCAGTACGTAATCTATTCAATGAAACAACGTTAAAGATTAATACTCACGAGTCAGACACTCTATTGAATCCGCCTATATCGCCAATACCACCAGCAGCTGTTCTGTAATTCTTCAGTCTTCGATATCAAAGGCTGACAATGCATATTCGGAAGAAAAAAAACATGGCCACCTTTATACACGTCGCATTGAATATTTTGAGCCTTCTGATTGGTTAACCCTTCTATGGGTGAACTATAAAATGAGTCAGCCCATTTTGGCTGGCTCACTATTACCTCAAAATTCCAACATGCTCAGCTTTTGGAATGTGTCCATGGCCATCCCAATACATCTACGGATCTCAGTGTCGCACTTACTGTCCTTTATCAAGACGCTTCCCAGATATTTAAACCTCTGCGTCTGCTTGATTATAGTGTTCCCGGCATGCAAATCGCATTTCAGTCTCTTCCTCTTGCTGATGATCATGCAATAATAGTTAAACATGAGAACGTGAAGAACTTTTGTAGATATGAATTTTGTAGATTTGCAGTAGGTTTACATATGTGCAGCGTGCTCATAATTTTGTACGTAATATAAAGTGCCGACCCATCGTCTGACAGAAAATCGATGAATTCTCTGTCGTATTTTTTGGAACCAAATAAAACGCAGATGTAATCAATCACAACAGGAGTGCTACTTAACAGAGATTTGTGGCTTTCTTTATTCACGGAAACAAAAGAGATAAATATGACTTCGAATACATACTGTAAAATGTCGTTTGCAATGTCTTTTTAAATTATTTTTAAGCATCATGCTTATATCCATTTCCAAATATCGCCAAGCTGTAGATCAACTAATCGTTTTATATTTCTAGCAGATTTGTTTTTATTGCAAATGCATGTAATCGTAATTGAAACAGACATGAGAAAACATTTATTTTTCAGAGTAACAGACTGAATATAATTTTGAGTGTCTCCCATTTAAATGAATTCGAAGATTAAGCGAAAACAAAGAACAATAAAAATAAGAGAATTTTCTCTATTTAGTGGGATAAAATATTTAATTTTTTACCCAATGCTCAGAGGTAATTTATATTATTAAATTCAGTAGAAATTAAAGATAAACCTCTCTAGGTGGAAAGATCATTTATAACATGGCCGGAGGCAAAGAGGATTATACGGGGCCCTACTAACTTTTTAAATTTCTTAATTTCTCTCTTTATTTTTGTGTAATTCTTTTTAGATCAATCAAGTGCGATTGATAAATTATCGTCTAAATTACGGCAAATTGAAAATAACACTGACATCTCATATATATTTACCAAAATAACACAAATATATCTCGAAATACTAATGACTAAATCTACTCAATAAAATTGCCTTTGGCTTCAAATACAGCCTCCAGACGACTTCGGAATCTCTTACATCTTGTCTCGACTGACTTTCTGTTTAAGTTACTGAATGTCGACATAATTCTTGCCTAACTTCATCTTTGGTGTTATAAGGAGCTTTGTTGGTCTCTCGCTCAAATGCGCCCCATAAATAATAATCAAGGACTTTGTGGCTGAAGAGTTAGGGTGATGGGGTTGCACAAATTGTCTGGGTTCGGCTACATGAGTGACATCGTGCAGAGTCCTGATGCCAGACATAGGATCTTCTAACAATCACCCTCTTGACCCAGGGCAGAACTACATAAAGCACTTATTTTAGGCCTCCATGTTGAATCTGAGGCCCTCAACAACAAATTCGGGAGTACTGCTCTTATCAAGCTAAAAAAAAAAAACAAAGAAAATATCGATATATGATCACTAAAGAAAATCGCTAATAAAATGAAGAACCCACTAATAGTAAAACAATATCAAGCGAAAACCTTCAGCTGAAAAAGAGGAATGGTAACGAGAGAAGAAAAAATGTCAGGCACCTACCTAAAGTTTCATGGCTGAAGTACTAAGACACTGCAAATATACTGCCTCGGTTCACGACGGAAAAAGTTCGAAGAAATAAAATAAAGCTTATGCTAAAAATTGAAGTATTTATGAAAAGCAAAATGAAATGACTATATCATAACTTACATTCATTTAAGAAAAATATGATATATGAAAATAGATAAATGTCTCTGTATGAATATATTTTCCAGTAATCGAAGTTCTGAATGAAAATAAGTTTATATATATATATATATATATATATATATATATATATATATATATATAAAAATATATATATATAATATATATAATAAAATAATAATAATGATAATATATATATATATATTAAAAAGGCTTAAACACTAATATTCCATGGTTAGAATTTATTCCATTGGAATCGTAAATACGATCCAATTCATCAGACCTACAAATTCAATAAGAAAACAGAAAAAACAACTAAGGAATTAAAAGTAGAATTTAGAGAGAGTGTAAGTATGAGAGTGTGGGACGAATGTTAGAGCTAAAGAGAGGGGTAACAGACGAGCGAAGGTGGGAGATTAAACCTTAAGAGAGAGAAGTTTTAAGGTGAGTCGAAGAGGTTTAAGTGAGAGAAATATGAATGTTGTCGGATGTCTAATACATTAAAGATACATTTCGTGGTGACATACACACATCATAGTCGATCTAATGTTAAAGATCAGAATAAGAGGGAGGGAGAGGAAAAGAAAAGAAAAAGAAGTGTGGGAGAGAGATGGGGCAGGGGAAACTAAAACTGAAGGCCATTTATAAAAGGGCCGCTGTGTAATTAAGAAAATTTGACAAAATTAATATCGACCACACGTTATAAATAAAATATAAACATATAAAAATAAATATAACGATTGTCTAATCTAGCAAGGACCTATATTTTTATGTTCAAAAATACATGCGAATACACACATACACAATAACATATAAACGTACATGCATAGATACATATAGGCGTGTACCCACATACACACATATACATACCCATGTACACAAGTGCACATATATCCACATATACACACACATACACATACATATATATCTATATACATATGTATATATACATATGTATACATACATAAATATATATATATATATGCAAACACACACATACACATACATGTATATATATAATACATAAATACTCGCACACATATACATACATATGCACATACATCCATACACATCCACTCCTACATATATATATACACATTTACACACATACATACATACGGACATACACATACGTGCACATAAACATATATACCTAAAATCTTACATCTCTATACAATTACATCTAAACAAATAAACAATGTATCCCTATATCTATCCGTCTAACTATACATACATACATATATACATACATATATACCCATATATTGATATATATGAGTACACACATACCAAAACATACACACACATGTAAACACATTTACATATACATCTATCTACATATACATACATCCATATACGCATACATAAATATACATATACATATACACGCATACATATACATCCATACATACACATACATATACCTATATACACACCTACATGTATACACATATACACACATACACACACAGCTACACACACACACACACACACACACACACACACACACATATATATATATATATATATATATATATATATATATATATATATATATATCAATTAAAATGTGAAATCTAAAAACGTAAAATTTCAAAAATTTGGTCTAAAAAAATTAAATACATAGCGCATCACATAAACATACGCAATGGCATATATAGAGAAAAACATAATAAACATAATAGTCATTCCATTAAAATGTCATGCCCGATGTTATTGAACCAAGATGGAAGTGACACAAGTGACAGCATGTTACAAAACGGTGTTTATGTTTTAAATTGTTTCTTATGTCTACATTTAGAAAATATCTAATTACGAAGATTCAGCAATTCATCTTGATTCTTATCTTTGATAATAAATTTTTTTCCGCCATGCACAGATCACACCGATCGCGGAAGTTATTAGGGGTTCTAGCTCCTGATAAGTATCTCCATTTCAAAAGTGGGGTTAGTTTCTTATCCACCAGATCCCAGTAGTGTTTGCAAGAGGAAGTTTGATTTTTTAGGCATCTATATCTAAATGAACGTTTATGGTTGTATAGACGCTGCTTCCAATCACCGGCGGATATACCTATATATCTTTTTTTCTGGTTTATATATTCCTCGGGAAAGATTGTTGCCTCGCATACTACATTTTCATACTTACATTTACCCCCGATTGGACAATGGTCTTTATTCCTACAATTGCCAGTAGAAATATTTCTTCTCCTGATGATGGCCATTTTGGGCGAAACTAGTCGAGGAATCTAAATGAAATAATAATAAAAAAAATGAAAGAATATTAATCTACAACCCAGTGTGTCTGAAGATTTTAATTTTTAAAAATTTTTATTGTTCAATATATATATATATATATATATATATATATATATATTACTATTCGTAACTTTTTACTTTTATTTTTATATTTGTTTATTAATATAATATTCGGTTTACATTAAATCCTTAATTTATTTGTGGAGAAGTATTTAAATTTTTTAAATTATTATCAAGCATTAACACTGGTTTATTTGTGGAGTATTTGAATATTTAAATTGCTCTCAAAAGTTAAAATCTATGTTTTCCTAAATTGGCCAAACATCAAGCTATACCACCCCTACTCTCCTTCGTTCGAAACCTTACGTCCATTTCTTATTTCTTATCTCCCCCACCCTTTTTCCTTTTATCTTTTTTTTTCCATGTCATTTCCGGTGAGTTGACCAATTAAATAGGTCAATGCCTGATCCTTACCCTCTCCTCCTCCTCAATATTATGTATTGTAATAAAAATAAATTTTAAATCTCTCTCTTTCCTCCCTAATTTCGACCATGTCTCTCGCACTATCCCTCACCACCATCTAATCACCTTATATAAGCTTAATACTGCCCTTCGAAAGTGTAAATTTTAAATTCATTTTTTCACCTGTGAAAGTGAAGTCTGAATATCTAGAGAAAAATAAAATCTCTAGTGAAATAAATTATAACAATTAAGCCTTAAAGTAGTTTGTTTTTTATTTAAATTGAATTATTATATAACACTAAAGTTAGAGATGACGATATATATATATATATATATATATATATATATATATATATATATATATATATATATACAAAACGAAATATATGTCGACCTATAACTCTAATTAAAAGACTCGTACATTAATTGAATTCATATATAGAAAAATATTTCCTCATTTGTATACATGTATGGGGAAGTCGTTTTCTAAATAAAATTTTAATCAAGTAAATATATATATATATATATATATATATATATATATATATATATATATATATATATTGCTCGCTGTAATATGACAAGCTGATAAGTAAGTATACATATGCGTCACCTCTAGCACAACTGAGTTTCATGCACATCAGAATCTTTAGGTGATGTATATTGATGACTGTTACGGAATTTGAATTATGATATATCTGGTTATCACAAGGTTGCCGGAGTTATGTATTATGCAAAAGACTTTCCTGAAAAGTCATGAAAAAAAATAAATAAAAGTCAAAAATAAATAAAATAATTAATATTAAAATTAAAAAAAAAATATTTATTTGAAAAGTTTTAAGAAATTAAAAACTTAAAATTAATCTTGATCAACGTATTTAAGTAGATATTTCCTTTTATGCCTATATGTAAACATCAATTCATTTCTCTTGTTTAGGGATTTTAAAAATAATTTACGTTGTCTTAGTGAATATGTTTGTTTAATATAATGTTATAATGGGATATGGATGTTTCTATGTTATTAACGTAGCTATAGATTACCATTGGTTTTATTAATGATCTGTTTTAGTGTTGGTGAATGTTTAAAGGTTTTATGGATTAAAGTTGATAGAATTCTTTCGATATCAGTTTTGACATTACGGTTCAATGGTCGATAAAATAGTATAATGCTGCGTTTTGGTTTTTCTGATTATTTCTATCTATTTTGTCTATTTCTGAATATTCCAAATGTACATTATGTCTTATTTTTTAAAACTTATATATATATATATATATATATATATATATATATATATATATATATATTATGAATCATTCATACAAATAGTAGATTAGTAAAGTTAATGATATAAAATGGCGAAATCTTTTCGAAAACAAAATTTTAAAGTTGCATTAACCTACGAATCTCTTGATGAATGTTATGATCCTTGTTTTTAATAACTTAAAGTTTTATAAGTTCTCTTTTTTAATCTTTAGTTTCGGCTGTACATTCAGCAATCGTCAGGCATGGACATTATTTTGTATTTAATAAAATCCAGGTAATAGCGGACACGACAAATTAAATGCGAATCAAAATGTTTTTTTTTTTAGAAATGTGTTATTGTTAACGGGTAAAAAGTTTTGGAGCGTGCAGTCGCAACGCTAAGGTTGAATTTTTTGGAAAACTTAAGAGAGTGTATTTTTTACTAATATGGTAATTTGTGAATTTTTTGTTGTATGAGTTTTTCGGTCAATGTGGCATGAACTAAATTGTTCATTAAATAGAATAATGCCGCAGCTGTAATCCCGAAAATTTGCACGTCGGATCAGTTCTTTTTAAATCAAATATGTGGTGCAGTTCAATATATATTACAATGAATCATTCATACAAAAAGTAGATTAGTAAAGTTAATGATATAAATGGCGAAAAACGTCTTCGCGAACAATATTAAAGTTGCATTAACCTACTTTAGATTTATCAAATGTTTCCTTATTGCTGGAGTATAGTAGATAGTCTAACATGGATTTATTTGCATGAATTATATATAATTTTATGGTTGTTGTTTGATTGTTTATTAACGTATCTATGGCTCTATAGATTCTTTGTGTATGGTGTATAATGACCACTATTCACGTCTAAAATTACATCGAGGAAGTTGATCAGTTTGTAATTGGTGATGGCGGTAATATTTGTTCGTGATCTTTAAAAAAGATTGTCCAGTTCTTTTATGAATCGGCCTATCTTTCGTGGACTAATAGAGAGTAGAATTACGCCGTAATTTCTATGGAATACTTGATGTCAAAAATAAATCTAAGACGCCATAATAATAGAATTCCAAGTAAATCGCTTGCCTCGCTGAATCATACGCTCCAAGAGCTACATTAAATTCCGGGTTACTTTATTTGGTCCACAGAAAACAGTATAGATTTTTGTGCCTGCTTTATGATATTAATTTCGCGATCGCTAATAGAACAGTAAATTATTACTAGATTGATAGCCGACATTAGCAGGTTCAGAATATCGAATTGGATGACTGTATATTCGATTTTACTTTTTTATATTTGTAAACTCTTCTATGGCTTCAGCTGTTTTGTGAAACTGATTAATTCACAGACCATTTTTTGTGTATTTGCAGGCTCCTCCAAGTAAGTTCATGCTGATTATACTGATATAACTTTGGTGGGGTTGAATAATCGCTTTTGAGAGCTGTTTAAATAATTTGCCTTATGATCTTTAACTGTGATAACAGATTTTTTGTGGAATTTGTGAATCCTACCATCAATTTTAACTTCCGTAACTATTTTCTTGGCTTCGTTATTGATGTTGTTTTTCTAGTTATTGGGCGACTTTTTCTAAAACTTATTGACTACTTTATGAATGGGTTTATGGAAAAAATATCTCCATCGACTTTGTCATGCTTCTGCTTTGATGATTATCTTGTTGCATTTTTTTTTCATAGCGATGTCCCTTAGCATTTTTTGCTGCATATCGTTGGCAATATTCGCGAATTTAATTTTGACTATCACGGAGAATACATCTTTTTCGAAGCCCAATAATAGGTCCTCACGTAAAGGTCAGCATCTATTGTTATTCACATTCTTGTGCTTGGAGAAGAAAAATCTACACCTCGATCTTTTAAAGACGCTCTCCATCTCGTTTAAAACTGTCATCTTATATACTCTTTTATCAGGAACCATGATATTTTCTTGTGGAGTAGTCCAAGTAAATTGATTCCATTTTCCGGTAATGGTTAAGCTATAAAGTACAAGTACATTATAACAGCTATAACAGTGTTGGATTAAAAGAAGCAAAATGTAAATATATAATCATTTATATATTAAGATATAGTGCTGGTGTTGATAAAACAGTATTTGATGTAACATAAGAGCGCTATTAACTATATATTATTAAACATACATATTATCTCTCACCGCTAGCACGAATCAAAGTTGCTGAGTATAAACGGACCGTTACGCAGTTTAAATTATTATATATCTGGTTATAACAATGTTGGCATAGTTATTGTTAACGGGTCCACCCCTTTTTTATACAAGTGGACTCGCCCAGTGTGTACTTGTATTGCTGTGAGAAAGTGAGAGTGTGAGGTAACCGTTTTGTAGGAGTCACAGTTGCGAGCATGTAGACTCAGAAGGAAGTCTTACTTCGATACTGAATTTCCCAGACTGTATATATATTATTATTGCTACTAACCGCATTTCTGGATCTACTAACCGTATTACCAATTGTATTATTACGTCAATATATTTATTTGCTATATTTTATTCCTGCGTTTGTCATTCATTTTGAGACCGGATTTCATCCCGGAATCCACAACAGTTATATAATATGCTGGGATTAGAGATCTTTTCTTTAATTTTAAAACTTTTAAAAATTATATTCGGCTATTAAAATAAGCAGGATTTATATATGCAAGTAAAATATAAAATTAAAATATTATAAATTTAAGAAAATATAATTAAATGGACTTTACTCACCACAGAGAACCCTCCCTGCCTCACATCAGAATGACTGATGCCCAACTCCACGAGAGTGCCTTTCTGCACCTGCTTCGTCACACGCTGTCCGCTGTCTTGAGGTGGAACAAATACATCGTATCAATAGCTTCATCTGCCGCAAGGAAAGTTTTTTCTCTGTGTCGCGCCAAAAAGTTCTTCTCGCCTGGGTCCATCCTTCAAATCTATACGCATTTGTCGTTGCAAGGAAGACTATTGCTCTATGTGATCTGGTACCACCGCTGTTTGATTCCAGTTTCTCGTCAAAATCCACAGATGGATATGCAATGTCATCGGTCCTGATGTGGCATCTCCTCTACAGTCACTTTTTCACAGACGTGCCGTGGCTTCACTCTGACCTTTCTACAAGTATTTTCACGGTAACTGCTCCGACGAACTATTTTCGCTGGTACCCAAGTTGCATGAATTTAAGCGTGCTGCTAGGCTTGCATCTCAGTCCAACCCTCTCACTGTCGAAATGGTTAAATGTAGCTGTCTCTTCTACTCCAACAGCTTCTTATCTTGCATTTCCTGTTGGTAGGACTCCGTTTCCCTTACTTGCTTCGCTGATAGCTATAATCTTCCAATATTCAAATGTAATAGACATCTTCTGATGCCTTGATCTTGTTTCCCGTTCTTCTCTTTATCCTTTTCTCAAATGCGCCTCTTTACTCTTGCTCTCTCTCTCTCTCTCTCGCTCTCTGTAACCCCTTCCGTGCTAGTGGCACTCCCATCTTGGGGTGAATAGCTTAAAAAAAAGATTATTTGTTCTTATTTATTTAAAAAAAAAATATGTATTTAAATATTAAAGTTAGACCGTATTTAGCATTAACAATTAAAATTTAAAAAAATATTTTTTTTAATTTGAATTTTCAATGCTAATTAAGATTACCAAGTAAAATAAATAAGAGTTTAGAATCAGACACAAAAAATAAGAGAATGTATAACCAGTCCATTGTGCTGATTTCGTATTGCTTTTAATTTTGTATTGTTTAATTTTTAATTTTATTTCAACAATGTATATATAGGTCTGCTAAAAACACCTTATTTTGATGCAATTTAAACCCTGTGTGATTATATTTTTAAAAAAAACAAAACCATTTGATGAGGATAATATTTTTCAAAATTTTCGCATACCTAAAGAATGTCACAAAAAAAGTCTTTGACATTACTTCATCATTCGGTTTCCTCCCATAGAGCAGATTTTCAGATACACCAAAAAGGAAAGAAATGTTTGTGTTAGGCCAAGTTCCTCGAAAATTACATTGAATAAGTTTCATGCATTTCTTATATTCCCAGTAGAGGCGAATATTTTAAATAGATTTCCTGCAATTCAGTTGAAACGAAGGACATGAATAAAGTCAAAGTGTCTCATGCTCATGTAGTAGGGTTTAAGGCTATTTTCCTTGAATATTGAATATAAAGATTGCTATATCTTTTTTTTTTTGTTCTTGCATGAAAGTCAAATGACAAGAAAAGCAGCGTAAAGGCTGAAAGGAATTCAAGAATCGAGAGAACAATTAAAAAAAATCGTACCACGAAAATAGTGATTTTATTTTATTTTTCCTTTTTGGCGAGTTAATTCATGTATCTTTTGCTCTCAGGAAACGTATTCGAATATTTCTTCCCAAATTCAACCTAGAAAATAAATGAACTTCAGGGAATTATACACCTAAGTGCACATATTTATGAATATACACTGACGTGTCAAAAGTCATGGTATAGATGACTTGAATCGAGAAGGTCATCTTCTAGCTTTAATTATAAATCTGCGCTTGATTGGATTGCTGATGAGATTGATATATATATATGTATTTTAGTTCTTCGATTGAAATTTACAATATCTGCAAGGCACTGGATGCCTGTTACTTTTGGTCTTGTGTCACATCCAAGCTACGCTTGGAATATCACGACAAAATTTTAAGTTCAATTCTGAAATAGATGGACAAAGAAATTAAAAATGGGGACATTGTAATCAAGACAAATGACTAAAATATCTTCGTGCTACTATTATTATAAAATATTAAAACGGAGTTAAAAAAAGTTATTCTAAAACCCGAAGTTATTTTCCGGATATATGATATCTTTGTTTAGATTGATTCATTGATTTTTTTAACGGCATATCAACAACTTATGGGTCAATTAATATAGAAATATAATTTTCTTGGGATATTTGAAGTAATAAAAATATTCTATGTTATTACGTATTCATAACTGAATACATGTATTCAGTTTCAAAAGTTGAGTATTATCTACCATGGTAGATAATACTCAACTTTTGAAGATATACATGTTTGTACCTCTCTAATTACTAGCGGCGGTGATACGTCTGTTTTAAGTCGTTCTTTTAGAATAGAGATTTTTTTTTTTTAGAAATTGTAGGAAATGATATGAATTAATGCCCAGCTCTTTCATGTTGTTTGTTTCGTTCATTTTGTTTAACGGTATATCAAGCTGGATGGGTTATTGAATGCTGAAATCTAAATAGTTTGGACATAATTCAACTACAGATAAAATGTATGGTTGATCATTTTGTTATAAAAATTATTATGATGATTCTGAATTTAAAATGTATTATTGGTAATTCTATTATAAATATGGATCGTTGGTAATTTTTTTCATAAAGACATATTAATGTAATTCTAGTATAAAAATATATTTTTATATTTTCATAGTTTTGTCGGGTTCAATATTTGCCCAGAGATGGGGCCTTAACAGGTGCTAGCACTCAGAGTCAGTGTGGACCCGTGAAAAACAGCAATTAAGAGGAAGAAAGATCCACGCCCCAGAAATCTTGCAATCTCTCTATTAGGGACCTTTCTGCTGGACGTAAATACCAATTCCTACACTGTTTAGAGAATAGATATTGTTGTGTACATACGTCAACCTAGGTCCCCTCAAGCTGACAACCAACGAAGGCGCATCTAAATCGCTATCAAAATTTGATCATCAAGAGAAGGAATGTAATCAGATTCGGGCGTTAAGTAAATATTTCGTCTTTCGTTCATACATATCATAGTTTAGATAATGGATATAATTGTGTACATGTGTCAACCTAGGTTCCCATCAAACTGCCAACAAATGAACACTCATCAGAATCGGTATCAGATTTTGATTTTCAAAAAAAAGGAATGTAATCAGATTTGGAGATTAAGAGATTATATCTTTCGTCCATATATAACAAGCAGCCTTATTTACACTCAGATTTTTATTTAATATTTGATGTTATTAACGTTTTTATCTACTTCTTGGCAACCAGTATATACTTCAGCGAATTTCGAACTGAAACCTTCATCCAATCTTCAGGGATATTTTTCCCGTTGTCACTCTCTTATTTACTACTGTTCAGTTATTACTTTGTACTACCTTACTAGGAATTAAACTCACAATTATTATGTCACTAAATATGAGAACCAACGCTTTAATCTACAAGGCTATTTTCATATGGCACAATCCTGAGTTTATAAGTTGGAGTCACAACTTGCAGATGGCATTTCTAAACAAAAGCTAACATGAATGCCAGAATTTCGAACAAGTGCTTTCTATTCAGAAATGTGAAATGTTAAAAAACTCAGATCTCTAAATCTTATCATTTTTCTTTCCTGTAAAACGATCATTATTAAATATAATGTATTTTCACACTACTAAAGACTATTGTCTTTACGACTGAAAAATAATAAAACTTCTAAAAATTATCTGTTTTGTATTTTAGGCTTCATTCACATATTTGCATGGAATATATTTAGTCAGAAAAAATCTTTTGACGCCTGGTGCAAGAGCAATACTAGGCAGTGGCGAGTAACTGAGATTATCAGCCAACTTTCAGTACTAATTAATTTTGAAGTCACTTTACGTAAATAATCTATACTCTTTTCCAGGTTCGAGCCAGTAACTAAAATGGCGCAAAGATGGCAATAAACCTAATTGCATTAAGTAATTTTCTTAAATCAAAAGATTAAAATGGACGTGAAGATCCCTCACCATTTCAGAAATGCAGACGATAAAAGAAACTAATACTTGTTTGCACATACTGTGACATAAGAATGTAGTGTAGCGAACACTCGAGCAGTAATCTAATTTGTCATTAAAAAATAGAAGGAAGCGATTGCGTCATCTTTTCTATTTTTGCCGGAGCCATATTGGCGGAAGTGAGAACGTGTTCACATGTGCCATGGCTGATTTGCATGAGGTAGCCTGCCATATTCAACTTATTTTACCTAATGTAAATGCTGGTATCATGCGAGCCATCGGGATTTCATCTTGGTACAGTAAAATGGACACCTATGCTTATCATCAGCATGAGACAATTGAAATTTGTACGGCACATAATGAGGGAAGGGAGTTTAGAAAATGAATGTTCATCAATTAGGCAATAATGAACTGTAGATTCTACTTTATAAACATATTTCCTAGGCCACAACAGTGAACGTATCCATGACAATGGTAGATTCTGGAATAAAAAAATACCGAGAAAGCTTATGCGGCTTTGAAATCTTGCTTTCCGATGAAATGGTTGTAATAAAAACTCGGAATCGTAATATGAATTAAGAAAGCTTCAATAAGCCTGAATGAGGAATTACAGTTGATTGAGTGCAAATTCTTCTTTCAAAGGAGACAATCGTCATCAAGAGAGGTAACTATTGTTTGTTTATACCACAATGGTCGCCAGAAATTAATAGACTTCTTTCAGAAGAAGTCTGGTCTCTCTGACTGTTGGTGAGAAGACTTAGATCAAGTATTTAGCTATTTAATATATTAGATGGAATAGCTTTGTCTAACGACAAAGTATTATCCCCATCCACCTCGTTGTCGTTGGCGCTCCGATAGAAATTCTTCAACAATGACGAGGCAAGCCTTAGCTGGTGATTCGAGACACGCTGAAGCTTGCCTTTGCTAAAGGGAAATTATCTAGACTAATCATTTTCTAAGCGTAGCTTAGTTGGGCACACAGACGAAATTAATATGGTACATCCAGTGAGCGTGACAAACTTGCTAACCATTACACCACGTCAATGTGCACCAAATGATTTTCTAACTGTACCTTAGATGTGGTACAAGGCCGAAACCGTGGAGCACTCAGCGAGAATCAAACTCATTACACAGTTGTAATTGATCTAGCGAGACAAGTTTGCTAACCATTACGTACCATTGAAGTAAAACGTTGGTGTTAACTGATCAGTCTCTCTTTCATTGTGCAGTCTCACGCCAGTTGTGTAAGCTTGTTGAAGGTTGCATTTATTGCATTTATTGTTGAAGGTCCTTCTCGGTGATGCTTGTGTATAGTTTATGTCTCTATATAGAAAAAGCTACGCAATAACTCGTTAGGTAAATAATCCAACACACACGTTCTTTAGTAAAATACGAAATAACTTTTAAAAAATAATCCAAAGCTCTTTTAGTATTTGGAAACATTAAAATATAGTATGTAGGATCTTGTTCGAATCATGAGATTTTTAATAAATAATTTTAAATATATATATATATATATATATATATATATATATATATATATATATATATATATATCCTCCGATTATTCTTATCCTTTAATAACAAAGATTGAATGTTTTAATTTGTAAATATGAATATGATGTCTGTTGCTGCTGCTGTATATCTCTAGGTCCTCGACAAAATCCAGAGACGAATATGCAGCAAGATGATAGGACCTGATTCGTCATCTACTCTACAATCGCTATCCCACGGACAACCTGTGTCCTCCCTCTGTCACTTCTACAAAGATTTTCACGGAAATTTTTTGGACGAGCTGCTATCACTTGTTCCCGGATTTCGTGAATTTAAACGTGCTACTAGGTTGGCGCCTCGGTCCCACCCTTTCACTGTCAAAACGGTTAAATGTAACCGTTTCTTCTTCTCAAACAGCTTCTTTTCCCGTACTTCCCATTTGTGGAACTCGCTTCCCTTTACTTGCTTCCCCGATGATTATAATCTTCCAATATCCAAGTGTAATGTCAATCGATATCTGACATCCTGAGCTTGTTCCTTGTCCTCCTCTGTATTCTTTCCTCATACACACTTCTTTACTCTTGTTCTCAATCCCTTGTAACCCCTTGCTTGCTAGTGGTACTTCCACCTTTATTGGTGTGAATTGACATAAAACTAGTTTTTATTCATTCCTCCAAGCATAACTACAATATGTGAGAACTTCTTTGCTGATGGTGAAATAAACAATTTTAAATTGTAGATTTCATCTCATACAGTGATGAGCAAATATATTCCGTATATATACAGAAGTAGACTTAGTCTACACATTTTCTTCGGCACCATGCACCGCCATTTTATTAGAATTGATATTGAGTAATTTTCTTCTTGACATTTCAGGCGACCTACTCCTACAGTTTCTTAATACTAATATTTACATTTATAAATCTTTCTAGCAAATCAGTGCCATTTGTATCATTTATACTATTGACCTTAACTCCATCGATAATACATCGTCGTATCTACTCTCAAATTATTAGGACAATTTTCACTGTAAAGGTTAAATAATTCCGGTGAACATTGTTAATTCGTCCTCTATTCGCATACATGCTGTTTATTTTCTCATACAATTTTTTTAAAACTTCATGTATCATTTCCGTGTATGTCACAATATTCTAAAATTTTATTTTATTTTTTTTGCGTTGTAATATACGGAACATTTTCAGGTAATCTATCAATATCTGATTATTGCTTGTTCGTAACACTATTCGGATCACAAATAAATCAATAATTGATCCAGTGTCTTGTACAAAATTTTCTTGGTCGTCTCTTATTTCTGATTTAATTAATTTTCATTTTTAATATATTCATAACGTGGCCCATCAAGATGATTGTCTTGGGAAGATCGTATTTGAGAGTACTCTCTTTCTTTAGGAGTGATATGAAAATTTATATACTTAGATCTTCTGGTATTCCACCTCGATTTTATATTTGTTAAATCTCTGAAATTTATAGCTGAACATTTTATAGTAATCTGTGACAAAATGATTTTCACATGCTTTTATATTCTTCTATTTGGATATTGCAGTTAGTACATTTTAATTTCATTTAGAAAGGCTGGTGTGAATGGAAACATAACCGTTTATCTGCCTAAGAACGTGTACCTCATTAGATTTGTACAAATAATGAATAGGAAGGTGTCTTTGCCTTTCATCAGGAAGACCTTTAACGGTATATTCGCAACTGGATTCTTTATTTGGGCAAAGACTTAATCTCTATCTTCTCGTTTTACTCTTTGTCAATTTTACAACACTTTTCTCCTGAACAGACCGTCTAATCGATATCCGATCAACAGATTTTAAATTTGGCACAGCCAATCTTGCAAACGATTCGAGCAGATGATTTCGACAAATCACTTTTTCTGTTCTTCAGTTACTTCAACTGAATTGACAACGAAATGCCAAGATAGAAAGAAAGGTTCACCAATCATTGGCCATTAATTAAACAATACCCAACATAGGATCAGACTTGATAAAGCTGCTCTGTATAGCAGAGGTGAATTTGAGAAATAAATTAAAGATTTCTGACTAACAGTTTGATATAATGGTCAACCTATAAAAAGCATCAAAATCACAGAATAATTTCGTTAGGTAAATATCAGAAATCTCCAAAGATAACGAGACAATTGAAACTAGAATGTTTGCATCAGTGACACGGAAATCGAAAAATGAAACAAAACGGAAGGGACGTCATCAGTTCTCAATTTACAGTAATTAAAATTATTTTGAAATAACAGGAATAAAGCGTAACATATCTTGCTTATATATACATGTACATATCGTCAGGGAAAGCCAGCTTTCCCTGACGATCCGCTTAGGTAAAACCTTGGTAGGTTTGTCTGGCTCTCTAGGTTTGACTAGGTCTGCTCTAGGTTTGACTAGGTCTGCTCTACTTTTATAGTGAACACTTTTTTAGTTAGTTGATTACTCGTATCAGTTATTTTTCTGTACGATTATTTTCGACAGACGGTCATGTTCCTAGCTTTTTCTTTCTTTCAAACCTTTTTCCTTATATATATATATATATATATATATATATATATATATATATAAGCGTTTCACCTCAAGCAAGGCGGAAAGCCACTAGCACGCAAGGGGTTACAGAGAGTTGGAGCGAGAGCAAATAGGAGTGAGGAAAAGATGAAGAGAAGGATAGGGCATAGATCAAGGAGACGTCGATTGACATTACATTTGAAGAGTTGGAGATTATAACTATCAGGAAAACAAGAAAAGAGGAGGGAGATCCACAGGCGAGAAATGCGAGACATGAAGCTATTGATGTAGATAGATAAAAGATAGATTTTGAAATGAAGAACAAGAAATGATGAAGGAACGGGAAGATTTCTCTCCACATTTTTAAACTACGAAGAGTTCATTAATATTTCATTGATGTAGTAACATTTTCCTGAATATTATCGTATACTATAACTGGTCACTAGTCTTCGAGGATACCTGTCTACTAAGGCGGCTAACCAATCTCTATTGAAGACATTAGGCGCATTTGTTTCTCTTCAACACTCACAGAGACCATATAATTGTTTTATACTGCAACTATACTGAATAGACCTTTGTTACAGTTTCTGGGAAAGAGTGTGTTATCTAGCGTGTTCATCAATTTGAACAAGGTCAGCACGCTTAAGCCCTCAACGAATTGAGATTTCGTGCTAGCACAGCTATCGATGGTTTCCAAGGGTTCTGTCTACCCAAATTTCACTTACAGAGCTTCGGTCAACCCGTGGTATGGTTTTCAGTTTCTTTCTCACGGTGCCGCCCCTTGGGATAGACCCCTCCAGTCCGATAACATCAGGAAGTCTCCTTTCTGAGAAATCGACCATGGTGAGATTCGAAGCCGGGTCTCGTGGTCAGAATGAGAACTTTCTAACCACTCAGCCATTTTCCTGAATATTAAAAACACCTTAAATAACACAGTAACAAATTATTGAATCATTTGTCTTTGGTTACGAAGCATTATTTTCTAATATTGTCTATATAGCAAGCAAAGAAAATACGTATTTTTCTTTTGATCTTTTGATTTTATGAGTGTAACATCGATGTTTTGAAACAAAACTGTTTCCATTACATTCCAGACAGATTCAGCAATGAAGGGTAACTTTCTAGATGTTTCAAGAACTTTGGAGAATTTTTAAAAGTTTTAATAACTTATATAACGTTCTGGCAATATAAATACAGGGAAGATAATCTCAAATGATCAGTTTGCTGCTAGGTGTCCAAGTGCAGAAAAGTCATTATTTATTGATGCATTTATTGCAGAGGCTGTATACATCCGGTAGACGAATTTTGCTATGTCTGTGGAAAAATTTATCAAGACAAGCGAAAAATATTCTGTGGCAACATCAGCAAAAATGTGTGAGTTATAATACAAAGTATATTTCGATCTGCCTTTCGAGGATCAAGACAAATCCTGGTCACATCATTTTGAACTTTGCAAAAGACGTCTAGATGATAAGTTGGAAAGTTTTTCTTGTTTGGATAGTGGAAGTATTATTTTTTTCTAATTTAAATTGTTTTTGCTTTTATTCTTTAAAAACAGTTTTATTGAAACATTAATATGTTTCAACACTCGCTCTTGGTGTCTACATTATCATAGATGTTTTCGATACTGGATAACTGGCAAGAGCCATTAAATAAGAAATATTAACGATGTACAGTATTAAAGATTTCGTATTTTTATGTTATTTGCTACATTAAATTGGGATCAATTGTTAGAATTTTACATATCCTGCGTACAATTTTTAATACATTTTAAAAATCAAAAATATGATTCTTTAGAATGTTTCAATAACACAGGGTAATATATATATTTTTTTATATTCATATTTTTATTTTGCAGATGGTAGAGCGGGGACAACAGAGCCATGAAATTCTCCATCGGAAAAATTTGGAGAGAACCAACTGACGTCTCCAGCAATTATTTCTTCTTTATGGTAGACACTTCCAAACCTCGAACTGACAAGAATGCGCCTGTTATTGTAAATCCAGACCCTCTATCATCCATCGCCCCAGAACCTCATATCCCTGAGCTCCTCCTACCCATTTCTCCAAAGAGATGGCCGTTGACTACAGTAGATAACAACAGTTCAGAATAGAATGAAATCATTGATCCAGTTTACAGAGGTGTAGCATAAGAGAGAATCATATAGTACCCCAAACAACCAAAAATACCTGAACAACCTCATCAGAGATCTTGGTCCCATAAAGACTATTGCAGTGGAATTTCTAAGATGAAAGTTATGCTAGTCACAAATCAAAGAAAGCGTCAACATTGTTTTTTAAAATATTCCAATTTGGGATTTGCTTCTGTCACAATGTAGCCGGTTTGTTCGAGTCAGTTGGAATCACCAATAACCCCAGCAATTGCTGCCTCTTCATTTACATATCATCCAGGGGCCTCAAAGTCGTGCTGCATCATAACGGGAACATGAAGCCATCTCTTGTCTTGGCTCACTCGGAGTAATTCAAAGACGAATGCAGCAATGTCAAGATCTTGTTAGATAACTTGAAATATGAAGACTACAGTTGGGAGGTTATCGGAGACTTCAAAATGGCGGCCTTCCTAATGGGTCTTTAAGTTTCTGTGTTGTCTTTCCCATTGGAACAGCGGGAAGACCATAGTATAATGCAACAGACCACGACGGGCCGAGTTCAATGTGGGGACTAACAACAGAAAATGTGAGTCACTGTTGGATACTGGGAAGTATTATTTCCTCTACGGCATTTGGTCATAATGAAACAATGTGTCATAACTCTAGATAAGAAGTCTGAAGGATTACTTTCAAGAATCCTTCTCTAAGCTGTCTTCGGCAGAATTCAAAGCCGCTGACTTCGTCAGGCCACAAATAAAAATCATTCAACCGCCTAAGATTTCTCGAAGACCTTTTTCCACATTATATGCACTAGAAATTTCAAAAGTATCTTTACGAATCTATATACAAATGTCTTACTTTTTTCTATTTTTCTTAATGCTTTGTCGTTACTCAATTCTTCAGTCTATGGTATTCTCAATATCCTTCTGTAGGACCTCATTTCCCTTGCCTCAAATTGCTTCTTTATCTGTGATGAGAATGTCCAACCGTAACTAGCATATAGGAGGACATTTATTGCATAATTTCCATCCATTATATTCTCAGCAACCTTCTGTGAAACCTGATTTCTGTTTCCTCAAACCTCGTCTTCATCTGGGTATTTATTTACGCGTGACATACCCACAAGTCGGGCTGATGCACAAGGCCTGTTTTTAACATGGAGTTTACTGAGTGCGTGTACTTGAACAAACTTCCCCGTAGACACTGCATACACGGGGTCAGGGTGGTGTCTACCTCCCCAGACGATGATTCTGTCTCATCGGGTTCCGCTCCACCCGAAGGCAGTGAGTCGACAAACAGAGTAACGATTAATCCTTGACTCTTCTCTTCTTCATCTGTGAGGAGAATGTCCGACATTATCTATCATAGAGCTTCAAATCACTGTGATGAGATGGCCCAGCTTTCACAGTCATATAAGAGAACCGATATTGGATAACACCTTTCTTTGTTCTTAACGAGTTTTTCCTGTTTCTTAATACTCTGTCTAGCATTTAGAAGTATCTCTGAATAGTTAGTGGAGGCTGTATTTTATCCTAATAAGCATTGAGATGGAAAACAATTCAGCAGTTTTTGTATGCATGTTTCCTTTCGGTTAGAGTATGTTCTTTAATGTCTGCTTTCGTTTCAACAATTACTTCAATTTTTCAAATGATATAACAATTTGAACTCAATTAGCCATTTCCTAAGACGCGTGGTTAAATTAATCAAATGCTCTTGTCAGATACTGATCATTTATTCGCTGCTTCTACGTTTCAAAAAGCCTGATAAAATCATATGTTTGTTTTGGTGTTTAATTGAATAAATAATTGATTCGCGCTTGTGAACCTAATTAAGCTTGTAAATATTCCTGCACATGTAATGTTGTTATTTTCAATCATGGAAATATGAAGACAAATATTAAATAAAGAAATCAATTTGACAGGAGCCGCGAAAATAAAATAAACAATGCCATTTTAATTTTGATGAATATTAATAACAAGTATCGTTGCGTTCATTATTGATACAAACAACATCGATAAAAAAAATGTTGCAGCTGGAAAATAATCGTTTTTCAAAAGTAATGGTTTCTTACGATATTCCGGGCTTTCGCACATATGACATTTAAAGAAGCCAGCCACAAGTATTATAATATATATATATATATATATATATATATATATTGATAGAGAAAGTACACCGGACGGACACTTTAGATTGGTAGTGGGAAGGGAAGGTGAGAGAAAGAGTCAGGGGTTGGGTAAAGATAGGGCTAAGAGATTAGTGGTTGGTAGTAGTCGGTTTCCTAAACCAAGAATTTACTCTATAATTTTTAGATTTTATTATTGGTATACATGTTACTTTGGCCGATAAGTGGGGGATGTAGAAGGATTGAAATATCCAGGTAAGCCTGCGAAAGCTAACACTACCCAGCCTTTCCCTTCTTACCCTCTTCTTCCCCAACCCCTCCACTCCTAGATCATTATAATGCTCTCTAGTCTACATTGAGATCTCCTTGGATTTATATTTTCAAGGAATTATCCCTTCCAGTCCCAAAATGGTAAAACGTATTACACACACACACACACACACACACACACACACATATATATATATATATATATATATATATATATATATATATATATATATATATATGCATATTTCATTAAAAACGACAGACAAGGTACTACGGTTAATCTTTTTATTTAATTTTTCTTGTGTTCTGAAAAGAGCTTTCTTTTCTGGACAAAGGGTGTGTAAGAACTGTCCAAATGTTTTATATTTCCGAGCGCTTTCGGCTATACCTTTAGCCATTATCATGGATGATTCGATTTTTCAACTTAATTGAGTGTGTGCGTTCTGTGTATGTATCAGTGTGTGGTAGGAATGTTTTTAATTTCCGAATACGGTTAGCACATTGTCGCTTTGTTCGTAGTTAATATTGTTAGGAGTTGGCTTTTTCTTTTTTATTATTAAAGCTTCCATTATTTTTAGTCTTTTTTTGCAGGTAGATGCAGTTAATATATTTATGTTTTCTACTAGTATGTTTCTAATGGAATCGGGTAAATTTGGCTTCTAATAGAGCTGTGATCAGATATGTGTAGCATAAGACGTCTGGATAAGCATGTAGTTGTGTAACCGATGTAATTATTTATGAGTCCAATTTGATCAGGAACACAGTTTCTTAAGGGGCATATATATATATATATATATATATATATATAATATTGTGTTCCAATCTGTCTAGTAGCATTTAAAAATATATAAGTACCTCTTGTTTAAATAAAATAATATTTTTTTTCTTATATGCTTCTTTTTCACTCTTTACTTTCTCAGCAGTTTTTTTTTTTCTGCCAGAAATCATCGGTAAGATTTAACGTTTAGAGCCCTTATCACCCCTTTACCGGTGATAGAGAAAAATGACGTAATACCCAGACACCAGTTGAACACTGGTAGAGAGAAAAAAGTGGGTGTTTACCCACTGTTCAACAGGTGGCTGGTCATTAAGTCATTTTTAAGTCACTTGCGTCGTGTTTTCTATTCGTTGTCTTATTTTGAACTGCCAATCAGAAACGCCGTAATGTTCGATGTCATTGAATATTATACAAACATGTCCGCGTCTTTTTATTTTGTTTTGTGCATGTGTTTTGTAAAGACAAGATCAGTTTTTACAATGAAGCCTCCAGAGTCTCAACCTAGACCGTCAGGGAAGCAATCAGGGACTATTTTTATATCTACAAACATTACATACCAAGAATTTGCGAAAGGCAGAATGGTTACAATTGCTCAGGAACGCAAGGATCAACTTTTAAATACCGGTTCTTGAACGATCACCGAAGTTAAACAAAGTTGAAATATTTTAGATTGATAAACGTCTCTTAATTGTTCTTTATTTTATCTCCTACAATACATTTGTGACAATTGATTCATATACCAATATATTTGAAGTGTAGCGTTTTTACTAATTTCATATCTTGACTTTTTACAATGGATTCAAGATGCGCATTATCAGCCAAAAATTTTATATCGACCAGATCACGGTTGTGGGAGTTTTTAAGAGAAATATGAAAGTTTCTAATATATGAATAAAAAAATAGTTTCAATCAATCTCTTCGACAAAGGAGAAGACGTTTGATGTGAATATGCAGGTAACATTAAATCAGCCAATCGTAGACGTGACTGCGTCAAATGTTCAGAGAACGAAGAGAAATATACAAAGACCTTGCACAGAAAATTAAAACTTGAAATTAATGATAAGCGTATTTTGTATAATAATTAGTTACTTTTTATAACTTTAAAATTAAGAATCCGGAAAGTGTAAACTAAAAAGAATGAAGAAACACGTATGATGCGAATTATTCTGATAAAATACAAAGATATATTTGTATTCAATCGTCAGTGCTTATAAGCGACAACAGATATGAAGCTTCAAATAATAATTTTGAAAAAATGCAGTAGGAGTATAACATAACATAACCTGAAATTTCACGGTGTTCTAGTTTGAATTTTGCGATGCTTCATAATTCTTTTTTTTAATGAATGAATAAGTTCCTCGTCCTGGGTATGACGATAAACTACATCCGCGTCCTGGGTAAGACGATAAACTACATCCAACAGCAAGGTCTCTCAAGGATGTTTTGAGGAGCGTGGAACCACCTCTTAATTGCTGGTTTTCAAAGATCCATTCTGAGCCGGGGTGGTAGCACCTGTTAGAGTCCAAGCCATGGGTAAATAGTTAACACCCAAACTATTGTCAAAACGTAAAAATAGGTCTTAATACCAACAATACATTTTTGTAAAAAAATATCAGCATATATTTTTGAAGAAAAAATATTAACTGCAATACTTTTTGAAAAATATTATTAGCAATACATTTAATAAAATATATTACCAGCCATACATTTTGGGAAAAAATATTACCAGAAATACTTTTTGAAAAGAAATATTACCAGCTATAAATACCTTGTCGGCATTAATTAACCCATTGAGGTGTTGATATGCCGTAAACCAAACCAAACCATTTACATAGATTGAATAAGTTCCTTGCGAGTCCCAATAATTTAAAATTTCTGTGGAAATATTCCTATTGTATTTTTATATATTTGAGTTTAACAAATTTAAATTAATGCAAAATCATAAGTAGGAGCACTTCGATGTGGTGTAATGCTTAGCAAACTTACTTACGACTGACTAGTGAGTTCGATACTCACTGGTTCTCCCATATTTTCGGCCTTGTGCCATATCTAAGCTTAGCTTAAAAATCACTTTGGGCACGACGGGGTGGTGTTAGGGAGCTTGTCTTGCTATATCAATTACGAGTGCGTAGTGAGTTCGATGCCCGTTAACATGAATGCAGGTCAAAAGAGGCAAGAGGGTACAAATTGAATTATTTAGAAACGTTTTTTTATTTTTTTCATTTCACTGATGCATCTATTAAACGCATGAGGGCGCTATGACCGCTTCTATCTCAAGTTCATTTCTTTCTTTCTTCTTGTTATTACATAGGCTTTGGTTTTCCTGTTAAAACTAACCAGCGTCTTTGATATCTCTCTTTTCGGCTCTTATTTTTCCCAGTTAAGTGTAGAGAACAATAAAAATAAAAATAAAATTAAAAGACAGAAAATAAAGATCGATATTACATTTAAATATGCCTCACTCTATATGAAGACCACCTCACTTGAGCACTTTCAACAACAGTAACACCTAAAGTGGATAACGCATGTAACGCGAAGATAAAATAATGTCATAATCGCGATGCTGGCATGACACGCTTCTTCTTATACTATGGGCTTCGTCCCTTTAGTGTAGGTGATCATGAGTTTACGCAACTTCCTATCCTTTATGGCCCTTAAACGTGTTTTCTCCATTTGCTAAGGGTCCCGCCTACCGTTCTTCGGAAATGTAACCTTCACAGGACATATTCAGAGTAAGAGAGATAGGGAAAGGCACCGAGCTACTTAACTGGCGAACTTGTGTCAATGGACATGAAGGAGGAGGGAAGAAACTGGAATACTATTATCAGTTTCATTCGAAATCTAGAGACGAATCGCAATGTGATTGGCCCTGATCTGGCATCACGTTTACAGTCGCTCTCTCACAGACCTGCTGTCGCATCTCTCTGTCTTTTCTACAAATATTTTCACGGTAACTGCTCTGACCAGCTACTTTTGCTTGTTTTCAAACTGCATGAATTTAAGCGTGCTACTAGTTTGCCATTTCAGTCTCACCGTTTCACTGACAAAACTGTTAAATGTAGCCATCTCTTCTACTCCAATAGCTTCATGTCTCGCATTTCCCAACTGCAGAACTCCCTTCCTCTTAATAGCTTCCCTGTTAGCTATAACCTTAAAATATTCAAATGCAATGTCAATCAACATATTCAGATGCCTTGATTTATTCCCCGTCCCTCTGTTCATCCTTCCCACCATCACGACACATTACTCTTGCTCTCACTCTCTGTAACCACTTGCGTGCTAGTGTCACTCCCGCATAGCTTGGGGTAAAAATCCGTAAAAATAAATGATACGACGGTTACGGGGGCTGCGAAGAATTTTTGTTCCTAGCCCGGGTGTACGCGCTCGGGCTCCCTACATTAAACCGACCTCGTAGGTGGTGGTTTGAGGAAATACAAACTACATCTCTTACTCAAAATGTTGGTACCGGATAATATATCAAAGTATATCTTGTTTCCAATACCCGTGATGATTTAAATATACAAGTCTAACGACTTTGAAACATTATGAGCTGAGGTTGAAAGCAAAAGCGATAAATATATAGTATTTTGTTGTAGTTACAGTCATACAAATTTAGATATAGAAGGCCTTTATACTTAATTCCACTCTAATCTTTGCAATCTGTGTAGCAAACATGTCCTCATAAAGGGCGATTTTAATATAAATCTTAATTATGAAACACTTCCCCCCCTCAAATGAATTTATTAATAACCTTTTCTCGAACAACTTTCTGCCATGTATCAATTATCCTTCGAGAATATCTGATCACTATTCATCTATTATTGGTTATATTTACACTAATATCTTCGGTGCCACAATAACCAGTGGTTAGATATTGACACATTTTCCCCAACTTCTGGTTTTTGAAAATGCAAGTATTCATCACACTAAATCCAATGCGTACAAATATGATTACTCTATATTTGATGAAAGTAATTTTCATCATATTCTCTTCTCATACCTGGATAACAACGAGTCAAATATTAAAATAATTATAGTAAATTTCTAAGTGATATTACATTACTAACTAACAAACATGTTATGGGCACGTGACCAAATGGTTAGAACGTTCGCATTCTGACCATGTCGATTTGTCAGGAAGGAAAATTCCTGATGGTATCAGACTGGAGGGGTCGATCCCAGCCTGCGGCATATTTGGAAAGTGCCTGAAAACCAAAGCATGGGTTGACCTAAGCCTTGTGTGTGAACTTGGTTAGACGGAACCCTTGGGGACCGTCGATTGCTGTGCTAGTTACAAGCATCGGGGCCAAAGGCTTAGGCGTGATGACCTTGTTCAAATTGTTGATCAGGCTAGATAACACGCTGTTTCTAAGAAAGTGTAACTAAGGTCTAATCAGCATCGTTGCAGTATAAACCACAGGTGGGTTCTGTAGGTGTTGACTGAGCAAGCGTCTTCAATTGGATTGGTTAGAGGCCCTATTAGCCGGATATAAAGATAACACGCATTTACCAATTCGGAAATTTACCAGGAAAGAAAGTAATCTTAAAAATAAACGAAGGATAAACGACAGAATATAAAAATTGAGGAGAATCTGAGATCATACCTATAGGCATTGCAGAGAAAAAAAAGCAAATTCTGAAACTAATATCAACATTTACAACAAATTTAAAAATCGCTTGGCTTCAGAATTGAATATAAGCAAAACTAACTATTTCCACGATTATTTTTCAGTTAACACATAAAATACGAAAGGGAACTATGGTCTGGCATAAAATCGCTCATTACAAAACTCCTATTACTTATACTATCAATAATATTGAAAACAGTAATGGAAAGGTTACATCTGATCCAGTTGAGATGTCTAACGTCTTAACTGCCTATTTTG
>CAHIKZ030000333.1:1237500-1277500 GCA_903632075.3 Acanthosepion pharaonis | reverse complement strand
GGGTTTCCTTCCGAACCTTTTATTTGATGTGCTATGGAATGCTAACATGCAGTTGTGTCGTTATTTACTTTTCGAGTTACTGTGCTATTCTTTTTAGCTGTTGCTGCTGTTGGTAATCATCAAGTGATACATTTCAGTTTTCTGATACAGTTCTTTGTTTGTGAGTCTGTGACATCAGTCTTACAATGTTCAAAGCTAGATGATCTTTGCCTAGGCCCACAGGTTTTACTCGCTTAGATCATTAGTATAACACATATGAACTTGCCGCTTGTTATAACCAACTATTATTCAGAGCAAACTGCAGCTGACGAAAATGTCAATTTTCAAATCCAATCCAGTTTCAGAATCAGCCATTGTAAAAAAGACCAGAAACTAAAAAAAAAAAATACTTAGGATATAAGAAGATCTTAAAAATTCGTGAAAGACAAAGATAGGAAGAAATGATAAATCAAATATTCAAAAAGTAAGTCAACCTAAAACTGATCGATTTGTCAGCACTGATATAAATATGAGAACTGGAAAGTTTATAAAGCAAAAGAAAACAACGTCCAACAAGAATGGCAAACTGGCTTGGGAAATCAGATTAAAATGACCTATTTCTATCCAACGAAGCAATCCAATATTATTAAAAGGAACGCAAACATGAACCAAATACTCGAGGCAAATGGCAAGGAGAAAAAAAATGAAACAGATTTTCGTCTTAGTGGAGAAAATAAACCAAAATGATTAGAAAAATATACATAAATAAAGAAAACAGATTTAGACAGGGTATTGTACAATGCATTCAAATGTACGTATTCCAAAACAAAAGATCGTATATTTTGGAAGGATTTAAATTGGGAAAAGATATGCAATATAAAAGTTGAATCTACACAAAACAAAAGAAATGCCTGTAGACAAATTATGGTGTCTCAAAACGAAATTCATCAACCGAGTAGGCATAGTGATCATTTTAAAAATTAATTACCTTAGTATTAAGTATTTAACTTAGAATTTATTTAAGTTAGAGGAGTCCTTTCTTTTTTTTTTTTGAGAGGCCTTGCTGTTGGACGTAGTTTATCGTCTTACCCCGGACGCGGATGTAGTTTATCGTCATACTCAGGACAGCCTCTGACATAGCTTTAACAGCTTAGTGGGAGAAAAACTGGCTGGTCGTATTCAATGCATCGAAAGTCAAACAGCTGACGTTCAATCATCACCAAACAAACCTCGAATTATCGCCTATAGGGATATCCCATGTATTCTCTCCGAGAGGTCCTCTGCCTTGAGAGCTTATTGGGACCTAAACTCAACCCAGACATCAAGTGAAACTCGTACATACGATCTATAGCAAATGACCGTACCGCGCCAGTTAATACCTAACTTCTGCTATCAGATTATGTAGCAAATACTACTGCTGCCATAAATAGATAGGAAATAACCAGTCTTCACTTTCAAGTCTAGATATAGACCAAACGTGTTCTTTTAGGTGATGAATTATTTACTACTTTACAACTCCTTTTCCAGTGACGAAAAGTTGCAAGTCCATAATTATTCTATCGGTATTTCTAGGGAATATGTTCAGACGAAGTAAATTCCTTAGTTTCACCAATTCTGTTCTTCACAACTAAGACTCATGATGCCAAGCAGAGTGTACCAAACCCCACTTCTACCATTCCTATCCAATTAGTGATATTAATTCCACCCGAGAAGTTTTTTTTCATCTGCATATCTTATGTTGTTAAGATTGTGGCTGCCAAAAATTTATCCTGGTAGAACTTCTAATTCTTTCAGGATGACATCACTGTAATGGGTTAATATGTCTGATGAGAAGACACACCCTTTTCTTATGCCACTGTCTCTTTTGGGGTATATACTGAATTTAATTTCTATCCGTGTGCAGATGGTTTGCTTCCATTATAAGTTCTAGATAATTATAATATCCTTCCCAAATAAATCGAGCTTACCTAGCATTTCCAATAATCACAAACAAATGTTTTAATCTACTAAACTACTCACCCATGGCAGAATACTGAACCTTGAACTTGAGGTCTTAAAACTATTTTTTTTCTTTCTTGTCTGTCTGATGCTTACCCTACTGATCTTTATCGCACTTTACTTAATTCACAACTCTTTCGCCATTCTCAATGCTGATGGCTACCATATGGTATTTATTGATATGGTAGACCTACAGATGAGACTGATATAGTCTATTATAGAAGCTATTCTTTCAGCACATGTATGAGGTTACCGACAGACTTCTGAACAAGGCCGATGTTAACAATGTTCGGAACACTGTGATAATAAAAAAAACACCAAACTTCAAGTGTAACCTGTATATACCACGCTAGTTAATACCTGACTCCTGCTATCAAATTATATAGAAAATGGATTACTGCTGCCATATATAGATAGGAAATAACCAGTCTTCACATTCCAGTCTTGATATAGTCCAAAAGCGTCTCCGCGTCCTTTTAGGTGATGAATTATTTTCTACTTTACAACTCCTTTTCCACTGACGCAAATTTGCAAATCTCTCATTGCTCTATCGGTATTTCCATGGAACATGTGCAGACGAACAAAATTCCTTAGTTTAACCAATTAATATCTTCATGTCTAAGACCCCCTGATGCCACTCACATTGTAGCGAAGCACCCTTCTTTCGTTCCTATTCAATTAGTGAGATATAAATTCCACTCGAGAAGTTTTTTTTTTCCCCGAAGAACCGGCTTTGTGGAATTGACTTCCAAGAAGTTGCTAACAAGATCGTTACTATTAAAATACTCAACCCTAACCCTAACTGTTATCTTCCTCACTCGTCAAAGTAAACCATACCTCTTACCCTGTAACTCTCTACTTTGTGTCTCTCTTGTGCCTTGTACAGGATTAATATTTTATTTTAAAAAATGCATGGATAACTTCATATATTCCATTTATCCTGTACATATCTACAGGATGTTGCAGCAAAATCCGACACTTGACAAAAAGCAAACGAAATAGGCAATAAAAACAAAAGTTGAAATATGGAGAGACCCGACAGTTTATTTATCAAATTACATACTACATTATTTTTCAATGTAACCGTCTACGGCGGCGAGGACCATCTCAAGGTGGGCGCGAAATGTGTCACACGCTTTGGCGACCATGTCCTTGTCCATTAGCGGTGAACGCTTCCACAATGGCACCCTTCAGAGAGTCGACCGTGTTGTGGGCGTGCTTGTTGGTCTTGGCCTCGATCACGCCCCAGAAGAAATAGTCAAGGGAGTTGCATTCATGTGAGGATGACGGCCACAAGTCCGGCTGCTAGTGGTCAGGTACATTGTTGAGCGTCCACGCCTGGGTCATCTTGGCCTTGTATGCAGGAGTGGAGTCCTGCTGGAAGACGTAGCGGCGTCCGACGGTGATCTCGTTCATCCAGGGCTTCACCGCACTCCTCAGTACCTCCTGATAGATCTCAGCAGTGATTTTCAGGCCATTTTGAAAGAAGAACGACGGAGGCATGACGTCACCCTGGCTGGAGATGACGCCCAGGACCATGATGGAGGAGGGAAACTTCGTATGCTTCACGACGGGAACCTCCTCGATGTTTTTTGCAGATCCACCTGTCGTTCTGCCTGTTGCTCGTCTGGTCCTGGATGAAATTCTTTTCATCAGAGAAGAAGCTCAGCATCCCGGTGGACCCATGCTTGAGCTCGTTCAGCAAAGCAGCCGTCTTGACCTTCCTCGATTCCTTGGAGGCATTCATGATGAGCATCCGGTGAGACTTGCGGTAGGAGGAGTAACTAATGTCCTTCTTGATCGTTCGGCAGATCGTCGACATGACAGCCCATGTCAGCGGCGATCTTGGCGTAGCTTTCGCTTCCATCATTGTCAACTGTCTCCTTGACGGCGGAGACAAACTCGTCGGTCCTAACGGCCAAATAAAGAAGGTTGTGGGCCTTTCGTTTGGCAGTAAACTCGTCCTTCTTTTCAGTCGCTTTCCACTTCCTCCAAATGTCCATGACCATGGTCCTCTTGAACCCAATCCAGGCCATCACTTCCGAAACTTCTGTTCAACGGACATTTTAATGCAAACTTGTTGATAAGGCGTCCACATTCCTCTTGAGTGATGCCTTGAACTTTCTCAGTGATAGCTGCCTTCAAAGCACAAATCGTGCGAGGGTTTCCCTGATAGTTGTTGCTCTTTAGGAACCCCCCAAGAGGAAGAAATCCGGTGGGTTAATGTTAGACGAGTCAAGTACCCATTCCACTTCAACTTTTCAGCGGATGACATGATCCCCAAACATTTCACAGTATCATACCACGGTAGCATTAGAAGTGTGAGGAGTATCACAGTCCCGCTGAAATCATTATTCATCGTCATCAAGATCCTCATGCCTTTCGATCTCTCTCCATCTGAGAGGCCGCTGCAACAATTGTGAAAAACCCTGTATATGTTTATATCTTTCTCGCTATCTATAATAATCGATCTATATATTGTTTTGAAACTCATTATTTTTCTGTTCATATCAAACTATCTAGCTACATCATAACTATGTTTTGCATATCTTTCTCACTTCATAACAATGGCGCACTTAAAATTATTTGCATAAGGCATTGTCCTTGTGTACTTTCCGTAATTAACGCTAACAAGGACCTTCATTCCCTATATCCTGCTTTGTTTTGTTGTTGTTGCTGTCTTACCATATATCTCTGTTCTGAAGTGCCAACTTTTCAGAATGAGAACAAAATACGTTTCCACCTGCAACTCTACATAAAATATTGGAGCCATTAGCCAACTTTATTTTTCTTTATTACAAGGGTGAACATCGTTTGAATGATTACATTTGCGATGCATTTTCATGAATTCCTTGAGGGGTCAACAATAAATACGTTTCTCTTTTTTTTCTTCTTTAACCAAATTGTTAAACATTCCTCCTTGAAGGGAACACTAATAACAAAAAAAAAACTGAAAAAAAATTCTATCAATAATTTCTCTTGTGCATTAGCCTTCATTCAAACTCCTCGACGCCATCTTTAACAATGGCTAAAGGTTGGAATTATTATCTCCATAGCAACAGTCTTCTTGTCATCATCTGCAAATGAAATCACTTTCCACCACTTTAACCAGTGATAGGGTGATACTGTTGCTCGGAATTAATTTTCTTTAGTGGATGTGATAGAGATAAAAGAATAATCTCAATCCTACAGAGCACCTCCATAATGTTGTAGAAAGAGTGATTCCGAGATGTTCAGCAAAACCAATTTAGGGACAGCTATAATAAGTGAATGACCGCAAATCTGGAGAGAATATCAGCGATTTTATGTCGAAAGAATTTTAGCGAGCCACGATTGTCACGTCCCGAAACATTATTTACTCTTTTTAACTAATTATACTCCAATCTTTTGCACAATTCTTATTGTAAAACTTTCCACTCTACTATACCTGTTACATTAAGATATGATGTGTGTAATTTTCACGTCCTTTCCCAAATATCCTTAAATTCTGTTTTATTATCCTTTTTTTTTATTTCTATGATATTTACTCCGTTACGGATATTCTCAGCTACTTATCAATCATTTGACTGTTAAAAACGTTTGGTATGACGCATCCTTGTCTGTGCTGGGTCTATTATGAAAATCGGTGATATTTATTAATTATATGAAACACTTCTTATTTCAATTCACGGTTTAATTTGTTAATTGATATCGTATATTTCGTATTTACTTTTTAGGATTTCGCCGGGGAGAAAACGTCCCCAGTCTATTTTTAATGTTCCAGCGAGCATCACAGTCTTCCTGCAGTGATATTGTCCATTATCATTTACCTTATTATCAATATTTCTTACTTAATGGTTTCGTTTCAAACAGGTATTTTTTAGCTCTCACAAGAGATGTAGAATATTTTCTGAAATCATCCTTTTCAAGTTAGATGTCACATTATCACATTCTTACCTCAACTACTTACGCGAGAAACAAATATTTCCATGCCTCATACTTATAGATATAGGCTATACTTACAGTTTAAATATGTAATATGCTGGGACAGTGATATCAAATATGTGGTAATAACAGATTATTGCACGTATTTTTCAGAACATGTTTACGATCACACAGAATATATATATATATATATATATATATATATATATATATATATATATATATATATATATATATATTTTAAAAAAAAAAATATGACTCCTTTCGTTAGATAAGAGTTCTCATGTTTTTTCAATAGGAGCCAAAAAACTTCAAGATAATTATTAAAATTAAATTGAATTAAAATACCAAGCCCTGTTTCATTCTCAATCGAAATTCAGTTTAATTTTAATTTCAATTTCATTCAATTTAATAATTATATTGAAGTGTTTGGCTCCAGTTTTTAAAACATGAGAACTCTTATGTAGCGAAGGTATCATATTTTTAAGAAAATAATTATAACTTCGACTCTACTTTTGTATTGAGCATTGCTTTTTAAAAAATAAAAGCAAAAATACTGAAGAACTTCGGATTATTTACTTAACGTGTTCTTTCCTAATTTTTCTAAATATTTACACACGCACGCACACATATATATATATATAGTTCGACTGATGTGAGTTTGTGACCCTGGGTTTCACGCTTTTAAGATCGTCTGACATGACAGACTTGAGTTTGTCTGACGATCACATCAGTACAACTAAATATGTTAGCTCTATCTCTGATATTGAACACTTTCCAATAAGTACCGCGCATATATAATATATAAATAATAGATCTAATAAATTGCATATATATATTAAAGACATTTTTTATGTTTAACGTTGTTATTTATAGATACAAGTATTTAAGCAAATGCTCTGTTTATGATAAACAGTATTAAATAACATTTACCGGCCTGGATGTCCGAGAAATTTTCATAGAAAATATTCGTTCTTTGACAGGATTCGAACCTGCATCCTATACGGAACCGTCATTTACGCTGACCTGCCTTACCTATGGGCCAAACCATTTCGGTGACAAGGTCCGACAATATTTATTAAAGAAACATTTTTATCTATAAATTTATTAAAGTTTTTTAAAAATAATAACGTTAAAAATAAAAAATGTCTTTAATAAATAAATTGTCGGACCTTGTCCATTTCTTTAATATATGACGTCATTTGTTTACATTTGATACGCCAGAGCAGTTATGAATGTACGAGATTCATGGAAGATTGAAGTTTATAAGCAGTAAATTCGACCTTGTCTACCGAAAAGGTTCTTTGTGGCCCAGAGGTAAGGCAGGTCAGCGTAAATGACGGTTCCGTATAGGAAGCAGGTTCGAATCCTGTCAAATGAAAATTTCTCGGACATTCAGGCCGGTAAATGTTATTTAATACTGTTTATCATAAACAGAGCATTTGCTTAAATACTTGTATCTATAAATAACAACGTTAAACATAAAAAATGTCTTTAATAAATAAATTATCGGACCTTGTCCATTTCTTAATATATATATATATTACAATGAGTTTTATTGGTGTCTGGCTCAATTGCGCCCCAGACATAATCAAGTGGGTGATGGTTAACTGGGTTGTTCAGTTAGTGTGTAATGATGCACATTCCTGTTTCCACCCATAGGATCTTCAGCAGCCAACCTCTTGAAGAAGCTCTGCCTCCTTAAGGCACTAGATGTATCCCTCTGTCTTGAGTCTGGGCCCCTTATCAACAAATTCGGGAGTTCTTATTAGAACGAGTGAATTTTCCGAGCAGCGTACCTTCGTAATCACCATACGACTCATGGAAATCTTTTCAAATCCTCTGCACTGTCCCAAGATCAACAACAAAACCTTCTAAATTTTTAGTATTGGAGCTTCCGGCTGGTATATCACCAAGTACAGCATGCCGTTTCCAAATATCTGGCGGTGTGAATTGTATCAAGACGATCTTTTTCACACAGAGTGTACCCAACTGATTTTACTGTTCTGTGCATTCGAAAAAATCAAAAAGAAACAACGCGTCTGCGCAGAATTAAAACACACAAACACGTACGCGCGCACGCACACACAGACACGCATATATATATATATATATATATATATATATATATATATATGAATGGAAGAATCCATATGTTTGTCGAGCATTTTATGTCTTCTTTTCCATCCCAAAATGTTTATCCGTAAAATTAAGACTAAATTCTCTCCCTTTTTTTCTTGTACGCTAAACTTGTTTTGTCAAAAGGCCAAAAGGTTTTTTCCCCGAATATGTTATGTTGTCATAAACGTTAGGAAGGCCTTGAATTCCATCACTATACATACATACATCTATCTATCTATCTATCTATCTATCTATCTATCTATCTATCTTGATATGTATATATATATATATGTGTGTGTGTGTGTAGAGGGAGAGTAATAATTGTGTTTATGTCTTCATGCTTGTTGCAGTCATATTGTTGTGTGATACTTTTTCCTATTTTTCACCTTCCTCCTTCTTTGGGCGAATGAGAGTCGGCGTTAACTCTGATGAAGATTCGAAAACATGCCCCTGTTGACACCACCCATTGTTTCGTGAATTTTTATGCCTCGTTTTTTTTTTTTCTTGTCATAGTTGAGGTTTCAGGCATAAATATCAGAATCTATGGCACTGCAACATCAAAGTATGAAAAATAAACTTTCATATTTTTTCGTATAAACTTACACGGCAGTCTTAATACATACATATTTACACGGCAGTCTTAATACATACATATTTACACGGCAGTCTTAATACATACATATTTAATCCTTTTTGTCATGAATCTACATCCTTGCGCAAATAAATTGAATCAAACACTTCAGTTTACTTTTTTTCACCATAGCGTCAGTTTTTGACCACTGGATTGACAGGGTGTAATCGATTTTCATTTTTTCTTCAGATTAGGTCATTTGCAGTGGGGTGCACTAGTATGAATCTATTTTAGGCGTGTACGACGAAATTTGTTTGACCTTGAAAAATATTGCGTCATCCGTGATTGCATCAGATTTTCAACACGCTCAGTCACTATTGTTTCGACTGTCGATCATGTGTCCGATGACCATTGGCCGTGATGGATGTTACTCTAAGAAAGCGTATGAATATTGTAATGCTGCACGAACGCAATAGCAAGCCTTACCAGTGTGCAAATCAAAATGCTATAGGCTGGCTCGGAAACTCTCCTGATTTAAATCCATTTAAATATATATTATTACTTCAAATGTTATTGTGGTAGATGGTCGTATATGAAAAAATAAACGCCTCTGTGTTATTTTTACTTTAACAACTTTATTATGTATATCTGATTACGCATGCAAAACATTTTATTTAAGAAAATGTCATTTCTCTAGCAGTAAAATAAAAATAAAAGTGAACCGCCTATTTAAAATGCGATTCTCCACTTCAGTAAATTTTAATTAACAATTAATGTCACTTTAAAATAAATTCATTAAATCTTTACAAATTACATCTTTTATTATTTTAACATTTTGGGGTGGATTTTCTCAGTTCTTTTCCAATGGTGAGATTGATGTCTACAGGCCTCGGCATAGAAAGTCGTATTAAAGAAAATGTAGCTCTTATGATTTAATTACCAATATTTACATTTTTTTTCTTCGTGATATTAAGCGACAGAATATGCGATTTCACATGTTTTCAGGACTTTCCTCGGTATTTTTTATATTTCAATATTAACTCAAATAATTCTCAGGTTTGTAATTTCCGAAATTCTTACATTCTAATAATTTTGGCTTCAATATGTAACTTCATATTCAACCTAATTCTTATTCTCACCATTCCTTTTCTCATTCAGCTGCACGGTCAATGAGATACAAATGTTTTCTCATGAAAAAAAAGCTGTTAATATTACAATTAACATTACGTTCACTTTAGAAGTAATCTTAGTTCCTGGATAAAAAATAGTATCTGCTCCAGATGGGTTATAGAGCTATATTCACAGCATCCCTTTTTTCTGCAGGTATTTTTTCGGCAGGTATTTTTTCTTATCACCAATCCGGTTTTATATTCAGCGCTGACTTTATTTCCTAGACAATTTTAGAAAACCCAGTCTGTATTGCTTTAACCTCGAGCTTGAGAAAGATTTGGTTGTTTTTTTATTTTGTTTAGCGAGTTATTTAATGCTGAAATGTAGATATTTTTACCGTTTTTTTGTTTTGAGCTAAGAATCTTTTCAGTGATACAAGTTTTTACTAATTAACCTATAGCTGGGATAAGAGGAATTATAACAGTCTGAAGGTTATTTGCGTGTAAATAAATATGACGAATCCGACAGGAATTGAAATCCGTCTCCACTTAACAATTCCGAGCAATTATCCACTAATCCACTAATCCACACGCACATCCAAGCTTACCTGGTATTCCCAAACGCTCACCCATATAACTACTGACCAGTTTCAACTTTGCTTAACTTCGGTGATCGTACGTGTTTCAATGTGTTGTGGGCGTAATCCTAAATAAAAAAGAGTGCGAAAGTAAATTCAAAAGTCCTAATCTGGAAACAATTAAAACTGATTAAATTGATAAATTTCCGATTTTCTAACACATGAGTAATGAAAGCTTGCTTAAATTTCGTAGCGTTTTGTGAGCGAAGAGAAAATCCTAAAAGCTGATTTCATCAAAAGAATCCAAAACTGCCCCTTCGCTTAAAGAACACTCTTTTTTTTTCTTCTTCCTCTATGTGCTACGTGCATTAAATCATTGTGCCCTGTGTTCCTGAATAATTTTAATCCTTCTGTCTGAGCTCCCAATGTAAAATTCGCAAATAATTGTTATGTAATGTTTTACCATAGTTATAAAAATAGTTACAAATAATATATACATTACACTTAGCAGGGAGAGAGTATGATTTCATGGCTAGAGTTTATCAGCAGAATTATTCTCTTTGTGTACCAGTCTAACCCGCAGGTGGTGCCTCTTTTGACGCACAAGAATTGCAAAACACGACGCAAGTATTTGCCCACCGTTTAAGCGGTGGTTGGGCATTAATCATTTTTCTCTACTACCAGTAAAGCCGTGATCAGGGCTCAAAGTATTAAGGGCAAGGACGATCACGGCTATCGAATATATCCTGTACGTAGTGGCCGTTAGCAGTTTTTTCTTTTCTAATTGCGCTAAGACCCTCGAACACGGTTCCGCCATTCATTCACACAATGTCATCAGGTAGGTGACACGCTGCTTTCTCCTAATCCCACTTGCCCTGATGGTTTCAGCTTTGCAATCTTTGTTTTCACGTTATATATATACATTTTTTTTAAATCGGTATCACTTCAAACAAGGCTGTACAGTCACTAAGACGCAAGGGTCTCCAGTGTGTGGAGGATTTAAGAATAGAAACATTAGTCATGAGTAGAAAGAAGAAATTGTAATCAGGACAATTGATAGCGATTTATAAAAAAATGCATAAATAGGTAACATGTCAATATGAAAGAGACTGAAGCCTAGCCGCCAAATCCCGACCAATGATATTGCAAATTTTCTTTGGAGCTTATCAATGAACTCCAGGTAAATAACAGGGGCACCGGGCCATATATAATAACAAAATTCTACGCATGGACGAATGGTAGACCTATAGATAGAATCTGGAGAGAAAACTGTCTTGCACGACACAACAACAGACTTGTTTAGCAATGATATTAATATAGTCTATCCACATGTCAGCTGAGAACTTCAGCTCGAGAAGGCGTAACGAATCACTTTCCTGGAGGTTAGCATCAGTCATTTTAATGAAGGAAAGAGAGAGGTCTATCAGGTGATCAATGTAGAGGAGCTTCGTTTTAGATGGGCTAAACGTGACAATCCATCATTTGTCCCATTTAACGACATTCTTGACGTCGTTTTGTACATCAGTTGCTGTTTTATCGAGGCAGGAGTAAATGTTAGTGTCATCAGCGTAGAGAAAAAGTTGAGAGTTGCTGTCATCGGGAAGCTGGTTAAAATCATTGTGGTCCTGGTAGAAGAATAACAAAGAACCGGTAAATGATACCCTAATAAAGGAACAAAGAATGTACCTCTACTCCTGTTCAATAGACATGGAAGGAGTGCGGATAGGACGATGTGAGCCTATCTACTCATATTCATCTATAAATCAAAACAAAAAAATAACACGAGGATGATCATATTAAGTTATCACTTAGTATAAGTTCTGATGTCTCCTGCCAACTAAAAAAAAATCGGAATGGTAAACCTATACGTGAACACATTCTAAATTTGAGAGAGGGTTTGAAGTAAGATGTTTCACAATCAATAACATTGGGGAGAACAAAATACACGCGGCACAATGAAGGATATGGGAAAATACCACAGATTAAAGCAACAGAAAATAATCAAACAACTATTAAAGTACGATTCAGCGAATGACATATGTTTAAACATCTACAAGATGGCAAAAGGCAATGCATCTTACATACGAGGGACTCTACAAATGCTTCATCTCAATTTTTGACTTTTTTTATGGACAGTGCAGGCGGACATATTTTTAATGGTAGTTTCGTTTAAAATTATAGCAGCTCTGAAATTGATTTCGGCTTTCCACAGCCAAATACTCTCACTTGAGATGGGTGAACGAGGATCAGGTTGGGTCGAAGCCAAAGACTTTCGCTTCGGATGAGAAATGAAGGATTTAGAAGGTGGGGTGGAGGTCTGGAATTCTGAACATAAGCAATTCATTTTCATTTAATAGTAATGAAGGTGTATAGATGTATTTAGATATCATTGTCATCAACATCACACCTGTAGTATTGCCGTAATTCTTTTAACTCCCTCATACCTGTTGGAACATAAGAAGTCAGTTCTACTCATTATGAACAAAGTGAACAATAATTAATTAAAAAGAATTTGAATATATCTTCCTATTCAAGATTTTTTTTTCAATTATTTCAACCTAAGCAAGGCAATAAATCCACTATGACACTGATGATTGCTGATTGTTAGATATGATAAAATTAATATTGAGGAGAAAAAACAATAAAATAAAAGGAACTGAGAAGACAGCATGCAACGATTGACCTTGCATTGAAATATATGAAGATCAAAGTTGACAGGTAAGCAAGAAGTCGTAAGAGAGTTTCCCAATTTTCGATTAAAGACATTGTTAGCATAGAAATTACGCTTACATATAACCATTTCGTACATTATTTACATTAATCAGGACTATTGTCCTCATCTGTGTCGCCATATTTATTACAAGGTTACGGCCATTTTACGCACCGGCCTTCTTCAGGTGTTTGGAATGTCGAACTGAACCCTTTATATCGCTCACTGGGGTAGACTGTTCTAGTTCCACGTGCCATGTTTAATGGATGTTAGTTATCTGTTATCTCCTGTAAATTTTTCTCTGAAAATTCTACACTGGCTTAGCCGGGTATTGAACTCACACTCTTTGGGTCCTGTCACTGGATCTAAGTAACGCCTTTATCCACTGTGCCATGTGTCCTCAAGGACAACTAAACTGAAGAAGGCCGGAGCGTACAACGGCCGAAACGTTGTAATAAATATGGCGACAAAGATGAGGACAATATTTCGAATAATGAAAATTATGTACATAATACTTCATCTCAGAATTATAGACAGATAACCATTTCGATTAAAATGATGAGACCTTGTCACTAATCTAGTATTTCGCTTTAATTCATAATCTATGGGTACCATAGAAGAGAATTCATCAGAACAATAACCATGAAAGTATTTATAGAAAAGGCACAGGGAAGCCACATTACGACCTTAGGAAATTGACTGAAGCTGAGATTCCAGGTTAGGACCAATAACTTTTCACATTCTTCATTAGGAATTTTATCAAGAATATCTAAATATATAGCGGGAACATGAGAACAAACCATTTTATCTCATATTGAATATTTCTCATTTCATTCAATGTTTTTTAGATGAGGACTAATCATCAGTATTACATATTTTACTAATTAATTCATAAAATGAAAGGCTTTTCTATACTTCATTACTGCGTCGAGTGTGATAACTGATATCCAGTATAATATATATTCTTAAAATTGTCTGCAATATTTAGGATGTAATCAAGTTTTCTGTTCAAGTCAATCCTATTTGAAATGAAATTAAAATACTTGCCTTATCAATCTTTTTCATTATAATTTTTGTTTTCTTTAAGTTCTTTATTTTTATATTATTATAATTTTTTTATTTGTTTAACCGTCAACTTCCTCTTATATGATTATCCCGATTTCTTATGATTTCTACTTTAGGCAATATTCTTAATCCAGTATGAGTTGGGATTAGCTTGTTATCTTGCTGGTCTAAGATTTTTTTGTGTAATATTTCAAGTTCGGCTTCTTTTTTATATTATTACAAAAAAGAATTATACAGTAATTCCGTTTGGTGTTTATTGAATTGGTAATGTAAAAAAATAATAATATTGCCAGTAGAATTAAGGAGATGCCTGTTATCTTTATATTAATTATTCGGATTTTTATTAATTATTATTTTAATTTTAATATGCTGCTTCGTAGTTATATAAGAAATATGGGTTTCCTGGAAGATTTCAAAATGTAGCAGATTTCAATATTTTGTCATTTTTATTTCTTTCCTCTTGGAGACATTTGATATGATCCTTGAATGTTATGTTTTCTCTTTCGATAAAGGAACGTCAAAATTTTGATGTGTTAGTTCCCTTGTCCGCCTCAGAATCATCTGATTTAAATATATAAAGGGTGTTTCATTAAGACGGATTATATATACAGGGGTTTCATTAAAACGGATTAAAGTCAGCAGTAAATTAATCAGTGTTATTGGTAAAAAAAAATATTTTTGTCTGTATTGGATCATGTTATTAAAGTCATGGCAATTATGTGTGAAAATAATATTGCCCAAATGTCCGCCAAATCTGAAAGAGAAAGAACTCATTAGACACTTAAACTTAATTCACATTTAAGATCGGTTCAAGTTATTGAAACAAACTTTATATATATATATATATATATACAAACACACACACACACACACACACGCACACACACACACACACACATATATATATATATATATATATATATATATATATATATATATATATATATATATATATATATATATATCATGCTCATGGCGTCAGTAATTGCTGCTTGTGACTTAAATAAATCTGCTGATATATTTTATTCTGAGTATGCACTTGACGGCACTTTACCTGATATATATATATATATATATATATATATATATATATATATATATATATATATATATATATATATGACTAGCATGAAACAGCCTGTCGCCTCTGAGTGTTGCCTTCAGTGTTCACTTTTTATATTTATATTAACATACGCTCTATCTCTGATATTGAGAACTTTATCCCATAAACATAGCACAACTTAAAACTATATTTCTTCATATATATATATATATATATATATATATATATATATATATATATATTCTTATATTTATCTTTTTTATAGTTTCTTTTACCTTATATGATTTTATTTATTTTTCGAGTCGTGCTATGATTCTGGGAAGCGAAGTAGGAGTTTTGCCTCTGATTTAAAAAATAATTTTTATCCTTTTTATGACTATATATTGTCCAGAAAATGGGTTTATTACGACTATCTCATTTACGCATAATTCACATTGTTTGAAATTGTTGCTAAGCTGTTATATTGCGCATGTTAATGGAATGTCCTTGAACTTGTTTCTTATTTAATTTCTATATTTCTATATTTCTACTCGGTTATGGATATAACAAAAGGGGCAATAAATAGTCATACGAGAACCCCCAACTGTCTTGCTACAGTCTAATGTTATATTTCCCTTTCTTTCTATGTGAATTCACGATGAAATGCTGTTTACTTCATGTTTTGAGTAAGAAGTTTGGTCGAATTATTTAGAAGTTCATTTTCAGGAATCGTTTCTTTGTAGTTACTTTGCTTGTTATTGATTTTTTTACAGTTTTTTAAGGAGTGCTTCGTTAATTAGAGTTATGGACGGATGTTACCTTTGTAAATAGATGAAAAACTAAGATATAAACACAACTGTACTGTTGGCCTTTCCTTTTGTTACCCAGGCTTTATGAATTTAAGAGCAGAACAAATTTAGCATATAAGTTTCATGATGTTAAAACTGCTAAATATAACCATAAGTTATACGCCAACTGTTTCTACTCACAATTCTCGCTTGTGGAATGCTGTTCGTACTTCTTGATTTCTAGTCATATCTTCAAAACTGTAAATGCAATGCCGATCATCATTTGTCTACTTGAAATATGTTCTTTTATTTCCCTGTCACCTTAATCATTTTTTCTCTCGGAGTCATTCATTTTCAGTGACCAATCTTAACGGTTATATCGATTTGGAGGTGTAATGATTAAAATAAAGGCGGCAGAACTTATGACAGCAAATGTATGTAGCGTTGCAATGATAAAGAATGTCGACGGATATAGAAAAGCAAGAAATTATCGACGTTCTTTTTTACGTCTGTACATATTTTTTTTAATTTGGCATATGTTGCTTCCAGCACTCAGTCGTTAAGTGTCCGTTCTATATAGCTTTTCTTTTTCTTTTCTCTGCTGATTTTTTAATACCAAACTGCTTGGCCCGTATAATAATCATTTTTCTCCAGTTGATGTAAAGATTAGCTTTTTCAGATATTTTTTTTATTTTCTGAAATCAATATCATATGCATTTTCTATAAGCCTGTACAGAATTGCCAAAGAATAGACGACACTATTACATGTAAATAAAGTATGAAATTTTCATTTCGTCCCAGTAACTATTTAGATCATTTTTTACTGGAAGATTTATTCAGACGCCCTTAAAAAGCGCTGGAAAATATGAACTATAAGATTGGCATCTAGTGACTGTGGCGGTCTATTTAACATACATATCTAACTGCAGATTCCCATGTACAACTTTGGGTTCACAACAAACAGGCTTTACTTACAGGTTGCTACAATAGCACATTAATACTAACTGCCACCGCAAATTGGATAGTGAGTATAAAAGGGTCAATTTTCATATATATATATATATATATATATATATATATATATATATATATATTTATGAATAAAAATGACAATGTCATTTTTATTCATAAATATTGTCTTCTCTACTGGTTAAATCGGAGAAATTTTCACATATATATATATATATATATATATATATATATATATATAGATAGATAGATAGATAGATAGATAGATAGATAGAGAGCATGATCCAATACAGGATCCGTGCACAACTGTACTTCTCATAATCATCCCATCTATTCTGATCTTTTTCAGTAAGCCTTGGAGTGGAATATCTTTTTTACTTCAATCACCCAGAAAGATATTCTGTTGGGAAGTCAAACCTATGATAGGGTCAACCAAACTAGACGTACGGAGTGTTTCAATGAAGAACGAGCCTTCGAAAATATATCACAGCCTGGCAGCAGCAGGAACTATATACATGTCGATCATCGACAATCAAATTATATATATATATATATATATATATATATATATATATATATACACGCGTGCTACCCCAGGATGGAAAAGTATGCAAGCCTGATTGAAATATTCAGGCAGGGTTTTGTCACCTCAATATCTTATCATTATGAGCTTTTATCTGCCAACATTTATATCCATTACAATTTAGACAATACACAACTGCCTATTAAAAGCATGAACAATTTTCGCAAAGTCTGATATCATTTTCTGTTTTTCGTCCAATTCTATGAATTACTTTTGCTTGCTGAGTCTCGAAAAAATACTATAGAAAATTCATTAGTTTTTATCCAAAATGTTGTGCGTATTAAAATTATTGAACTTTTTAACAAAATCTCTTGAATAAAATGTAAACCAAACATATCATAAATGTTCTTATATAACTGATAAGTTGGAAGATTACTCACAGATAAAGCAGAATCTAAAAGGCATAGTGTTCCCTTTCGACGGTCTGGTCGGGAGAAACTTCTGATTACCTTACACAGTTTAGCCGGCAGCTCGATGCTGTTGACCAGTGTTTGGCCGTCCTAGTCACGATGTGACTTCTTGGAACATGTATGAGATCTGAATATAGGCTGTGGACCAGTATAGTTCCGCATCCCTATTCACCTGCGTAAAACAGGGTCTACCGCTTCGCTGTGTCGGAACTGTCACAGGAAACAACCAATAACGATGTCGATGTTCAGTCATAGTATAAACTGATGTAGAGATCTAAGCGCGTGTGGCTAAAACAGTTACACATGACACCATTTCTGCGTTTTACGATCAAAGACTCACGAGATTTATTTATATTTTTTTTAATGTTGTACCGGTTTTGTCTCAACTTTGCAAATCTCGCACTCCTGGTATAAATTATAGATTAGACACTTCAGCGTTAAATTGTAGTCAGTCTAGGAGGATTTTAAAAAAATCATTTCACCCCAAGCCGAAGAAAATAACTTAATAAAGGATGTTGCAAAGTCAAGTGTATATAGCGAGTTGTTTAGACTAGACCGACCGAGTTCCTAATCTTTTTCCTATGTTATTCTGTTTGTATTCAACCTTCTTTATAATGGGAGTGAAAAACATTTCTTCCTTAATCGTATACGCTGGCACTGGCGACCAAGAATTAAGTGATGCTATCGTACCCTAGCTGACCACTATATCCCATTGAAACAACTGTTCTCGCCCAATCACCGAAGTAAGCCAACGGCGAGCGTCGTCAGTAGCAAGATGGGTGACAGTTTGGTAATATCAGGTGCAGTAATCTTGGATTTTCTGGATGTTATGAAGAGCTGAGTTCGATGTCAAACTACCGCGGGTAATTTTTATGTACGATGTGACACATTCGACATTAAAATTTAATCATTTCTTTATTCAACTTTATTTTCAAAGATAATGTACATAATGGTGAGTAGACAAGGGATTAAAATATAATTATAGTTTATTTTTTATGAATAAAAAAGGAAATTATATATGACTCAAAATAATGTTTAGCAATTTCAACATTATATAAGTTACAAGCATTATTAACGGTCTTTCCTCTCCCTTGCACACGATCATCGGATATATTTCGTATGATGAGCAGTTATTGGAAAAACGGAAGAAAAGTATAGGAAATTGATAATCATTACTAGAGGTTTTCACTAGCAATGTCTGTCTATCATTTTTATCAATAAGGAAAAGAAAAAATTCTTTGATAGTAGAACAGAATAAAAGGAATGGGTTTTGTTTTCAAGCATTGAATAGGAAAAAAAAACAGAATTCGAACGCGAAAATCTTTGAGATTTTCAACGAGATTCAGTTGAAATCAGGCGGAAAATAAACTCCAGTATAATATTGTGGACAAAATGTATTTTAAATGGAATTTAGAGGAGAAGGATTCTTTGCTAATAATCAATTCTATTCCAGTCAGATTCAGGAAATCTCTGGCGGTCATACGAATAGGAACAGTAAAATGTAGACAATTGATGTCAACACCAGAATCACGGAGATTTGAACACGCAATCACTGGCGCAATATATATATATATATATATATATATATATATATATATATATATATATATATAGAGAGAGAGAGAGAGAGAGAGAGAGAGATTTTTCTATGGATATGAGTTTGTAAACCTAAGTTTCTCGCCTTTGCTATCATCACAAATGTTCGTCTGATGATTACAGAATCGTGAAACCCAGGCTTACAAACTTATATCCATACTACTGTATATATATATATATATATATACATATATATATATATATATATATATATATATATATATATATATATATATATATATATAATGGACTCTCCATCGAGTTTGATGTATGAGGTTCCGACAACCACGAACTAATTATCTGTATGACTATGACGGGCATGGATTTTGAGACCGGCTCGAGAATTGCACAAAAAACCACAAAACTGCAGGATAATGTATTGTATCCAAGTGCAGCAGGAACAAAGTTAGCTGTCTTAATTTGCTTTCGTTTTTCACGTAGTCGACTGATGCTTACTTCTTGATGGTGCATTATTCCTGAATGGCAGCTAAAACGATACTCTTCGTAGCTACCTCTTCTATGTTCTTGAATGGAAAGTTGATGCAAGAAAGGTTGCGTTTCAGTCTATCTTTATACCTGAGCCAAGTTCCACCAACTTTTCTGTGACTATTGCGGAGTTCAATGTAAAAACAGAACTTTTGGTATGCGATCATCACTCATCCTTGCCACATGCCCAGCACAACGTATTATGAAGGTCTCAATGGTACCAATTTGTCACTCGATCATCAAACATTAGGCCACAGATTGTACGGAGACATTTAATGTGCCATCTATAAGGTGTCCAGGTTTCAGAGCCATACCAAAGAGCTGACAAAACGACAGGTTTGATTTTAGTGCCAAACTTTATTCCCATTTCGTTCCACAACCTATGACGTAGCGAACCAAAGGAAGCGCTGTCTTTTGCAATGCGATTAACAATCCCGTCATCAAGTGATGCACTTGAATTTACTATGCTCCCGAGGTATTTGAAAGATTCCACATATTTGTGATTCTTTCCATCAACTTGCAAAGAGACCTCAGGAAACTTACGAATAGGTTGTCTCTGCTTTGCACCTCTAATTTGCTTTGGTGCCGGGCAAGGTTGATGAACAACTTCAGTTTTCTCCATACATTTTGTATTGCCTTGCATGCCGAAGAAAACCGGTTGAGTAAATCCTGAGCTACCTCCAAAGAGTCAGTTACAACGGCAGCGTCGTCTGCAAAAAGTAGATCGCGTGTGATACTGGTACGTAGAAGTGTTTCGCTGATGGTTAAACAGTCCTCCATTAGTTGGAAAATGAATTTTAACGCCAGTTTTTGTATCCCGAAAAGCATATCTCAGCATCAACGAGAAGAACAGTGCAAACAAAGCACATGTCATGACACCGCCTTGCTTTGTTCCATTAGTGACATCAAATGGATCAGAACGCTGTCCATCAGATATAACACTAGCTTGCCTACCGACATGAAATAAAATGATGACATTGAACATGTTATCAGAAACAGCCTTAGGCAGAAAAGGTAATGATCACGCAATCTTTGATTTGATAGCAAAATCTACACTTGATTATCGCGACTCGTTTTCATCATTCCCAGACCAGAAAAAAAGGTGTGCCCTCCTTTTCTCTCCCCCAGTTGTGATACACTCGGAAGAAGATTTTCACTCAGTGCAGCTATATCAACGTTGTACTTTTTAAGATTCATTGCAATCAGAGCTGTCATTCTTTCTGCTGCTGAGTTGTCCTGAAGAGGTTAGGACAAGTCAGAGCCAAGATGGAATTGTTTCGTAGAGATTTTCGCAGTAGCCGGATGACGACCGGACCCACGCTGCGCTGCCCTGCCAGACACCTTCACATAATGTTCCAGGGTCCTGATTGTCATTAGCCTGGGCTATCTCAGTTATTTTCATTCAGTTTTTTTTTGCCTTTAACGGCTTCAGCCAGACATTTTTATTGTTGAATTTTGTGGAACTAATTAGATGTAGTTGTCAGAAAACCAACATAATTATTTGTTTAAAGTGGTGAAGGCTTGTGTAGAACTAATACACACACACACACACACACACACACACACACACACACACACACACACATATATATATATATATATATATATATATATATATATATATATATATATATATATATATGTGCTAAGAGGGCATTTGCAGTGCGTGTCGGCTATGAGTACATGTCTTTGTATGTATTTCCGTTGGGAAACCCTGAGGCCACAATCTGATCTCTTCTCATCCATGCTCTGGTTAGTTTGTATTACCACTGACAACAGATAATAACATTTACTGTGTTTCTCTCTCTCTCTTTCTCTCTCTCTTTCTCTCTCTCTCTGTCTGTCTATGTCTCTCTCCTTAAAACGAATCTCATCATGCACTCATATATATATATATATATATATATATATATATATATATATATGAATTGCAAGCGGTAAATGACTTATGAAGAAGGATACTGTTTTTCCGGTAAGTAGTATCATTTGATTAATTACAACGTCATCAATTACAAAAGGCTGAACAACACGTAATTTAATGCTGACGTTTTGTTTATCAACGATTCATTGTTTCGTGGATAAGTTATTTGCTTCTCAGGACTTTGATAGTAAAATTGTAACTACAGAAATCACGTATTGTTGAAAAACAAAAAAAACAAAAATTGAGACTAAAACAGTAAGAAAAAAACAACGACTTACCTCAATCTTTCTTTCTCTAAAATTTGTGGCATCTGTTTCAACTTTGGCAGTGTAGAACCTTATCTCTTGGAACTGTCTTTGAAACGAATTCAAATTCTTCTATTGCTATCAATGAATTCTTGGTTCCAGACAATCTTCACCTTTGGCGAAAGCATTCCAATATTTACATGAATGGACTTTGTGTTTACATGCGGGATAATCGTCCAATGAAATTGTCTCCCGAGGCATCAGACTACACTTTCATGTCCTTCCGTCTTTCGTCACTAAACTCTTTTTTCCTTTATTGTTCTCACTCCTCCCAGGAAAATATATGTAGTAGACATGATAGCTAATAATATAGAAAAGGTACCATAAAATGCAACCTCTCTCAATCTATCCGGGAACATCTTCGTCTTCGGTGACTCACCACTACTCATGGCTTCAATATTGCAAAGGTATTGGTTATGCCGATATTTAGACATTAAATCTTTCCATATCCCATTCCCTTACTTAAATATAAGCGAAGATAATTTTAACTCCTTCGAGTTAATTCCCTTTTTGCTGAGAAAATTAGGCGCTGCAAAGCCGCTAAAAAAATTGTCTTTCGTTAATACTGGCGGCTTTGTAAAAGGAACCTAAATTAGTATAATATCTCTATCACTCCTAATGTCAGACAAATCAGCTGATAAAGCTGAACGGTTTACCCCATACATTCTCCTCAAAAATTAATCAAGACTCATCTGGTGAATCAATTCCTAAATTCCCAGTATGTATTTGTAGAGTTATATGCATATAATCTTTTCCATTGTTTCTGATATCATCTCTAACATAGATCCCCACAAATCATTTTGTCCCAATGGCATCCTTGTAATAGTCATTAAGAAATATGCTACTAAAATGTCTTCTGTTCTCTCTAAACAGTAATAAAAACCTCGATGGAAGTCGTCATCTGTTGTTTCAGTTTTAAGAACTCCGATAAGCCGTCCGACCCGTCCAGTTAGGTTCTACCTGTATCTGTCTATATTTCTGAAATAAGCTATTATGTACACTATTTACATTATTCGAACTATTGTCCTCATCTATGTCGCCATATTTATTACAACGTTTCGGCCGTTGTACGCTCCGGCCTTCTTCAGGTAGTTGGAATGCCGAACTGTACACTTTATTTCGCTCACTGTGGTAGACTGTTCTAGTTCCACGTGCCATTTTTTAATGGATGCTAATTATCTGTTATCTCCTGTTAATTCCCCTCTGGAGTTCTCCACTGCCTTAACCGGGTATTGAATTCACAATCTTTGGGTCCGGTTCCTGGATCTAACCAACGCCTTTATCCACCGTGCCATGTGAACTTGAGGAGATCTGTGTATGAATTTCTGGGTATTATAAACCTAATCTCTTCAACAGCCATTTTTACCAGAGCTCATATTGCAATTTTTGCTTTTATCATTTTATGTTTTTACTAGATCTCATATTGCAATTTTTTTGTTATCGCTTTTCTCTGGCACTCCATATTACCGGTTCCCATATTGTATTCATTTCTATGCTTGGTTGGCTCAGGAGATTTTTTGTGGCCTAGCATATGAGCTGATTTCTTAAGTTCATGAATTTTCCGATGGTGTTCTTTGTCTATGAGGGCGGTGATTTCCGTTCTCTCTCCATATGTGATCAGCCACGCCTGATTTTTCCACCGTGTTACAGCTTCCTGGTGTTCTTGAAACCTTACCTTAAGGGGGCGGCCTGTCTTTCCTTTATATTTCTTTTCGCAGCTGCACGGGATAGCGTACGCATAGTCTTTAGTCATGTTGTCTTCTATGGGGAGTCTTACTCGGGAGAGATATCTGAGAAGTGTCGCCAAGCTTTTGAAGGTCGTCCTGATGTTATATGGACCGCAGATCCTTTGTATTTTCTCTGATAAACCCTTCACATGAGGCAGGCAGACTGTTTTCTGAGTGTTGTTGCCATCCTCTTATACCCGCCTATCTCAGTTTTGGGGGGCTTCCACCAGGGTAGTTGTTACCTTGTAAGGTACTACTTATACTGACCAATTCTTTATCTAATGTATCAGGGTCGCCATTTTGTCTTTTGCTCGGTGTTTTAAGCAGCAGACGATCCCTTTCTTTGCGCTGTATAGGTGGTTGGAGTTTAAATTGAGGTACTGTCCGGTGAATGTCGGTTTACGGCATACGGATGTCTTGAACCCATGCTCTGTTCGAGATATTAGAACATCCAGGAATGGGGGTGTGTTGTTACTCTCTTTCTCCAGTGTAAACTGTATCGAAGGTCTTATTGAGTTCACGTGGTCCAGTAGAACCTGAACATCTTCCTGGTGTGGCCAGAGTATGAAGGTGTCATCTACGTACCTTAACCATATAGCTGGCTTTAGAGATATAGAATTCTAATGCCATTTCCTCAAAGTATTCCATATATATATTCGCCATTGCTGGTGCTAATTGCAAGCCCATTGCTAAGCCCCTAACTTGTCGATATATGTGTGATCCCATTCCGAAGTCAACATCTCCATCAGATTATCTAATGGAATACTGGTCCGTTCTTCTAGGGAAGTGTCAGAGGCTAAACTGTCTCTGACTACTGAGAGTGCCTCCGTGGATACCTTATTGAAAAAACTCACCACATCCAAGCTCACCATCTGGTAAGTTGGGAGCATCTCTGATTATTTCCACGAAGTGGGTGGAGTTTCGGGCATATGAAGGAGACTTTCGGATCAATGGGTCAATTTTATCTACAAGGAGGCGACTCAGAGGGTGACACACAGAGCCTTAGTAACTAACAAGCGGAATATTGTCTTTGTGAATCTTAGGGAGACCTTATATGTGAGGTAGCTTAGTGTAACGCTGCGATAACTGCCTATACGACTTAGGTGCGAATAATGTAGTTTCAACCTCTTTGGGTTTTTTTTGTGGGTGGCGGAGGAAATCCTAGAGCCTTTTACTTAATACTGAATTGGCTCATCATCTCGTACCACAGAGCCTTTTCTCAGACAAACAATATAGCTTTCGTTTCTCCAGATCAACTGATGATTTACTGAAGATATTTGCGGAAATAATCTATCATGCTCTAGATAAAAAAGCTGAAGCCTGAGCTGTAGCATTGGACATCTCAAAAACCTTTGACAAAGTTTGGCATTCAGAGCTTCTCCACAAGCTGAATAGTTACAGTGTCTCCGGACAAATGTTAAACTTATACGATCATTCCTATCATATCTTGAAATGAAAGTTATCCTGAACAGCCACTCGTCTATATTTTTACATACTAACGCGATTGTCTACCAGGGCTCCATTCTTGGTCCTCTTCTGTTTTTTAATTTTCCTTACTGATCTTCCCGATGACATAAGCTCTCACCTGGCTATTGTAAAGCTGATCGGTCCGACCATGTCAAAATTGCAACCGATTTCCAAAACGACCTTAACTGAGGGAAGATGGCTTATTAATTTTAACGCCTCCAAAACGAAACTTCTACCCATTAATTATTTGACAGATCCCTCGTTGCCTTTCCTTAATATGACTGATGTTAACCACCAAGAACACGTTCTCAGCTCTCATGAAGTGGAAAGACTATATTGAATCCATTGCTAGGACAGCTGCTAAGAAATGCGGTTCTATGTGTTTTGAGAACCAATTTTACTCTGCAGAATCTATCTTACCTTCTACCATTCGTTCAGGCTTAGAGTATTCCTGCCGTATATGGTCAGGATCCAAACTATTTACCTTGAGATCCTCGATGAGATCCAAAGAAGAATCTGTATTATTATTGGTCTTGATGTGTCGGCTCAGCTTCAGTCACTTTCCCACTGCTGTAAGCTTGCCTCTTTGTGCCTTTTCTATAAATAATTTCATGGTAATTATTCGGATGAGATCGTCGTTATTGTAACTAAATTCCAGCGCAGAATTAGTCTGGCGTCGAGATCTAATCAATTTACAACTGAGATGACGAGATGTAGCCGTGAGGGGATGTTTTAATAAAACTGATTAATATATATATATATATATATAATAACTCACACATTTACATATATTATATCATATATACTCAGATTTGTATTAAACATTATCCCGTAATTTATTGGAGTTCTATTTCGTTTAAACTCGTATAAATTCAATAGCCTTATTTCTAAGGATTTAAAATCAATATCATTCGCTTTTTCCTTTCCTTTCATCATGTGGAAATACTGATATGCAAATAAATCGAAAAATAGGTTTGACAATCAAATTTCTTTCTTATTATATTATAATAGTTTCAAAATAATGAATAATTGCTTGCGTCCATATCACGTTGTAAAGCAGGTTCACAGATGATTACCGAAGTTAAGCAACGGCGACTCTGGTCAGTACCAATATGGGCGATCGCTTCGGAATAGCAGGTTCGGTAAAATCGCATGTGCGGTAGGTGTCATCGATAAAGACTCGAAAATGGATATCAGAGAGCCAAGTTCGTATTCAAGTGGAATTAGTTTTAATTCACTTACGTGCAAATACCCCCGTGAAAGCTATAAATCTCTCTATTATCCCCTAGTTATGGATTAAGTGGTATCAGCTGTGTCAGTAAAACATTATTATGTCTCAAAAACATCATGCAATCTAATAATATACCTGGCTTTAAATAACCCGCAAAATGTTGATAACAAATAAATATTTCTCTTTGTTGATTTTGTATTAATCTCTTTAAGAATTTAACATAGAACATTATATACGCCTCATGTGGAGAAAATATTGTCCATATTCATAAAAAAACAACTAAAAGCAAATGAAAGCATTTGAAATTAAATAATATCTTTGTTTTATTGAGTTTTGTATCTTACAATTCAGAGCTGATTTTCAGGTAGGGGGGTCCAATTAAAAACAAAAAAAACATGATTTGCATTCCTCAAAGCCTTGTATTTTTAACTATTGTAATTACTAAAGTAGATTCGATCGAATTTCTAGAGTTTTAATAAAATTAGTTATGTGAGGGTAATACATATAAAAAAATTATGCCATGTCTTTAATTAAAAAAATATTTTTAATAATTTCGATAATTTGTGAATAGTTTCTGAAAGTTTCATTAACATCCGACAATTATTTTTATTTTTGAAAGATTTTGCAAATTAATGTGTGTCAAACAAAAAAAAAATTGCTCAAACTTGTCTATGTTATTTTACTAGTTCCAGTGATACAAAGAGAAACAAGTATTTTTAAATGAAAATTCAGATTGTTCTAAAAGGAAGGAAATTTTTTTAAAAATAATTAAAACAAACTTTGATCTATCCTCTTACTCATAACATAAATAATTAGACGATAAAATTTTGTTTTCGTCAAGTTTGGCGTCTTTTTCATCAAGCTATGCTTTTTTTTTAGCGTTCTCGTGGAGGTACCTATTTTGCATCAGTACAAGTTTAGCTATAATGCTTCTCAAACTGCTGCCATGATTAACAAAGCACGGGGTGAAAGATCCACTTTTGATAGGAAAGTACGATGCTGGTTTGTGAAGTTTGCAATGGGGATAAATATCGTTAAAATCAAGGTGGTAAAAGCTGTCCGTCTGCCATTAACAATTGACACCTGAAAAAACTAATCGAACAGAATACATTTCAAAATGTCAGAGAAATCTCGCAGATCAGAGACGTCGACATTTCTACAATATGTTGACCGTCTTAAGAAAATTAACAAGTTTAAGAAACTCAAGTAATTGTTTCCACATTAAAACTGTTTGGCGTTTTCGTGCGAGTTCAGTGTTACATCTACGAAATTCTAATGATCGACTTCTGATGAGAAAGTGACTCCTTATGACAATCGTCAAATATAGGCTAGTTAGCTTGATCAAGACGATGGACCCAAACACATTCGAAAACCGAGATCTGGTGTTTGTTTGCTAGTTCACCTTTGGCGTTATCCATCACAGGTTTCTGTAATCTAACCAGACCTTTATTTCCCACGTTAACTTCCAGCAGCTGAATGAAATGCACATTGAGTAAATCAAAATCCGACTCGCAGAGTCCAATCTACGAGGTTCAATTTTGCTTCGGGTAAATGATCAGCCACATATTGCCAGGATGACATTATAGAAACACTGCGACTTGGGATATGAGACTTTGCCATATCCAGCATATTCCCTTGATCTCTCGCAAAATAACTACCACTTTATTCTGACAATTTCGCAAGCAAAATTACATTCCTCGCAGAAAATATGCACGAACCGTATTCGAATATTTGTTGTGGTCCAAACCTTTGAATTCTAATCGCAATATTATTAAAAATTGAAACGGAATAGCAGAAATATATAAATTTTCAGAATTCATATTTTGCCTCATTTAAGGAATGATTAAATCATAAATGCAAGAATAAACGTTGCTTCTTATATCGGACATTATCTTCCGTACAACCTAATGATTTTTAATAATGACTGTCTTTTTGTTATTTCTTCTAATCTCTGTTCGATTTACCACTTATACAAACTAGATTTCATTGTTCTGTGAGTGGCAAATATTCTTATCGCTCTTTCCTCTTTCTATGCCCCAGTATTTTAACTGTCTGTTTCTGATTATAATTATAGGTGTCCTTCTTGTTTCCATCTTTATCATTATAAATGTCTGTGAACGTTGCTTGTGTGTTTGCCAGAAGTTATATATAGAAAGTGAGTGAAAGAAAGATGTAAATTTATTATCGCGTAGGAAGTGGGGAGAGAAGGGGAGAGAAGGAAATGGTGTGTGTTCGTCTCAGATATTGAGCAAATTTAACATCTGGATTGTAGACAAAAAAATTAAATCTTTAAACAAACAATATTTTAAATATTTAAATAAAATATATTTTGCCATATTTAAAAAATATTTTCAATTGAATATGATTTACAAATATTTTTGGAGTATTAAAAAATATTTTTACGTTAATGTGATTTTAAAAAAATATTTTAAGTGAATAGGATTAAAAAATACGTGTTGTTTATACAGTAAGTTTTTTTTTTATTTCAGCTTTTTTCAAACAGACAATATTTTAATGTTGAAATCAACTTCAATGTTTTTTAACCTGAACTGTCAGTGACCCAACGGCTGACGGGTAGTCTCAGTCAGTCACTTATGTTCCATGATACATTCTTAGCCGATTATGTAGCTTTCGATACATGACTGACGAGGCAGATTTTTCCCGCAGTAGATTACCATTTTTTTCTGCAGTAAACCAGTTAACATGTAAAGTTACAGAACCTGGTATGACCTGCTATTTACTCATAGCTGGGGAGAGAAAAAGAGGGTTCCTAACTTTCCAAAAGTTATTAGCACGTAAGTAAATGTAATGGATTTGACTGGAATTCGAACTCAGCTCTCTGATTTCTCAGTCCAAGCCGCTATCCATTAATCAACGGTGAAGTCTAGTATTCCTTTAAAACCTCTTCGTGGCTTACATGTTCACTCCATGGTATTCTCACCTTTACGTTGATCCAGATTCTTAGATGATTAGTCATGTTGCAATACAGCATTGATTATTTGTATTTTTGGTTAATTCTGTTATTAAGAACAGTATGAAATGTACCCATTAAGAGAAAAACAAAAGGATCAATAACAGAGTGATTTGAATTTGAACTTCTGTCTCAGAGATTACATCGTCCGGGGTAAGACGTTAAACTACATCCACGTCCTGGGTAAGACATTAAACTACATCCGCGTCCTGGGTAACGTTAAACTACGTCCAGCAGCAAAGACTCTGATCAGGAGGTTTTGAGGAGCGTGGACCCAAGTCCACTCTGACCCGGGGTGGTAGCACCTGTTAGGGTCCCAGCTATGGGAAAATAGTTAACTATTGCAATACATTTGTGAAGGAACTATATTACCAGAAACAGATTTTTTAACAAAACAAAATATTGCCAGCAATAAAAAATTTTGTCAGCATTAAATAAATTGAGGTTGATATGCCGTAAAAAAAAATAAACCAAACCAATCTAAACTAGCAGGACGCTACACATGTGTATGCTAATAAATAATCTCAATTCGTGTTTTAACAAATAATTTGCATCTTCTAACAGAAAATATCACGCAATATTTTCGGTAAGCGCAAAGAAGAAAGGATATAACGGAATACAATGGTGCAACGGCCCAGACGACAGCAAATGGTTTATTCTGATGTGGAATATTTTATCGATGAACTATAACTTAGACTCTGCCAATCTATGCCATGTACAGGAAAGTTTATCGCCATCAAATCAGTACAAGGAAAATTCACCGCGAGGAAAGTTCACCGCGAGGAAAGAGAGTTCCACAGGTGAGAAGTTCGAGGAAATAAACTATTAGAATAATACATACGGTTATATCTAACTATTTCATCATTAAAACGATGAGACCAAATAGTCAATCTAGTACTACGCTCCAATATATGCGTCCGTGGTGCCAACCAGATGAACTCATTAGAAGAATTACCATGAAAATATTCATATAACAAATACAGAAGTGACGGGAAAGTGACTGAACTCGAGATGACAGGTGAGGACTGATAAAATTACAAACCCTTTTATTACAGAATCTGTCTATATTTCGGGGATGAAGTATTATGTACATTATTTACATTATTCGGACTATTGTCCTCATCTTTGTCGCCATATTTGTTACAACGCTTCGGCCGTTTTACGGTCCAGCCTTCTTCGAGTAGTTGTAATGTCAAACTGATCCCTTTATTTCGCTCACTGAGATAGACTGTTCTAGTTTCACGCGCCATCTTTAATGGATGTCAGTTATCAGTTTTCTCCTGTTAATTCCCCTCTCCAAGTTCTCCACTGCCTTAACCGGGTATTGAACTCACATTCTTTGGGTCCTGTTACATTATGTGGCTTAAAATTTTCGTCAATCTACTGTCTTCCTGAATCCCGATCTTCTCGAGTCATTTATCTTTTCTAGTGATTTCGCATTCTCGCCCACTCACAGTAACTCCTTTATATCTAGTGGCATTATTCGCCTATCTTGCAATTAAATGATAAACAAACACCGTTTTTGTTGTGTTCTGATTATATACTAAACTTTATGTAGAACAATGCGTTATAAAATGACAGATTGGCGTTCAGTTTAAATAAAAACTGTAGAAGCGATGATGCTGTATTCGATTTTCAAGCAAAAAACAGGAAGAAAAGCAAATTCGCGTTTGGCTAGTTTTCAAATTCACATACTAGAATCAAATAAGAGCTAAACATACTTGGGTATAAAAGATGATATGCTAATTCTTGAGCCATTTTCCTACCAATCGTCTTTCTTTCTGTCCTCTTTGGTTGATTCATAATTCATAGAAATCATATACATCATTACACACTGAAATACGTAATTACACACTGAAGACACAATATATAACACCTTCACGAAATCAATCCAAAGAATCGGGCTAATGAGAATAGGCAGCAATCTCGGTAGATGTTGAAATATAATTCCCAACAGAGAGAAAGCGATAGCTATCGGGAGTGTTTATAATAAACAAACACCCATTTTGGAAAGAAGGTTCTATCCCAGAACCATCCTGTAAATGAGAAACTAAATATGAACAAGATTAAATAATTTTAAATAGTATTAAAATCGCCTTTCAATAAAAATTATGTAAAAGTCGTTTATTATAAATCACTCTCAAATTAGTAAATCTGAATTTACAGATTGTGTGCATATATATTCATATATATACATATATATATATATATATATATATATATATATATATATATATGAATGTGTCTGCGTTTGTGCATATGTGGAAGCGTTTGCGCATGTAAGTGTCTATATTGTGTTTGTGTGTACATATATATGTGTGTGAGTATGAGTGTGTTTATGTGTGTGTGTGAGAACAGCATGATCTCGCGACATTGTGTGTACATATATATGTGTGTGTGTGTGTGTATGTGTGTTTGTGTGTGTGTCTGTCTGTCTGTCTGTCTGCGCGCGTGTGTGTGTGTGTGCGCGCGCGCGTGAGAGAATTTGTATGTGTGTGTGACGGTGTGTGTGTTATGGCTACCACTGTTTTAGGCATGTTTTGAATCAGTTCCCTTATACTCATGAAACAATCTAATATATATATATATATATATATATATATATATATATATATATATATATATATATATATATGTATGTATGCATGCAAATGCCGATATGAAGTCATACATTTCCTAAGGGTTTTAATGTTAAATCTACTGAAAGTCTTTCAAAAGGAATTCCAATTTGTGTCGCCCATTACTTCTTCTGTTCTGATATCGATTTTGACGCCATCTCCTCCTAAACGTTCTGAAAATTTACACTGATGTTGGCTTGCTTTTATTTTCTATGCTTATATATAAAGTTTTATTGTTATATTTCTTTTCTTTTCTTTTTCTTTGTTTGAAACAGAGATATGGGAATTTCACAATGTCCTTTACTTTGAGAGATACGTGATTATGAAAAAGATGAACTGTTATAGGAAAAGTCATAAATTTTACCGGCTCTGCTTGGAGATGAGCCTGGCGATTGTAAGGGAATTGTTGAATTCCAAGTCTGTGGAGTTGCCAACACGTCTATATTCAATAAAACATTGTTGGGCAGAGATGGTTGAAGAGCGAAAAAACAACAACCTCTTTTTATTGACATATACTTTCCCCTACTGGTTGAATTAGGTAGGATTTGAAAATGTGAATTGTTTGCTATGTATTGCGGCCGCAAAGTGAGCTATCATCTTGAGCGTAGCATTGACAACTCATATAGCGATTTTATAAATGTATTTAATTTGTGGCACAAGTCCTAGATTACGAAGCAGTAATGAGACAAGCTTTCTAATCATCGGACCACGTAAAAATGACCACATTCACATCTCCTATAATCGGTAAGCTAATATGAATTTGGGAAGGTTTTGCTATATTCTTTATTATTTGATCTCCGCTAAAGATGTTTAGGGAGGAAGGTGATGCTTCTACCTTCAACTTAGAGGCACAATACTTCCCTCACGCACTCGTAGTTGTGTCAGATATTCACAAAATATTTTTCAAGGGAGATATATTCCTTGAAATAGGTCTGGTTGCCCCAACCATATATGAACAACTTGACTTACTGTTTGGTATAATTGTTCCATTTTCCTCTGACAGGTCTTTTGGTATTTCTGCATTATCACCTGGACTTCCTTCGCGATTTTCTTTACCAAAAGTACCACAGAGACGAGCACGATGCATTTATTATTATTATTATTATTATTATTATTATTGTTGTTGTTGTTGTTATTTGTGTATATCTACTTTGTATACTATAGAGCCGGGTCAAAACTAGGGCCATTATACCCAATAGGAGAATTGTCATTTAATTGATAGCACTTTTCTTAGAATGTGGGATGTTCCTAGTAGGGTGGGCAACCTGTGTGTTGATGTTACTTGGGATACTGTTAGTAAAATTATCCTTTCCTTTCATCACGAGACCCAGATCCCCGATTACTATTGGTAAAGCCTCTGTCTTCATTCACCGCATAATGTTGATCTTGATCTCTAGGCCTTTGTATTTGGACAATTTCTCGATAGTTTTCATGAAGATGTTTCTCTTAGACGGTACGTCTATGTCAATAAGCATACACTTCTTGAATTTCTTGGTTTTTATGATAATATCAGGTCTGTTGGCTTTTATTTCCCTGTTAGTTTGAATTGGCATGTCCCAGACGATAGATACGTCATTAGTTTGGGTAACTGTGTCTGGTTGGTTATATCATCTCTCAGTGGTTTCGATTTTGTGCTTCTTGCCTATCATCCAATGTCGCTATCTTGTAATGTCTGTGGGTAGAATCATTTTTGCTAATTCCGCACATCCTTAGATAATATGCTCAACAGTTTCATCATATTTTCAGCATTTCGGGTTAGTTGTTAATAATTTATTTCCTTTGATTTATGGTATGTAGTCATTTATTTCAGGGTCCCGACCTGAGACATAAGATCAGAAATAGCATCATGACATTATCTACTGAGCAAAAAAAAAAAAAAAATCAAACAAAAATACCTTATTTTACATAGACAAAGCCTTTAGTAAGGTGTGGGCTATTATTGCGAAAAAAAAATTATATTGCTTTAAGGCATGGGCTACCAGGAATCCCTTCAATGCGTCTGAATATTTTCCAATCAGTTCGAGGGTTCTAACTACAACAGGAATTGTTGATGTTCTCATGTGCCACATTTTTGAGATTTCCATTTCAAGGTCCTTGTATTGTGATGGCATTTTGAAGATCTTGAAAGATTAATTGTAACTTGCAGGCACTGCCATATCAATAATCAGGCATTTTTGGGGGGGTCTCTAATAACGATGTCTGGGTGATTATCTTTGGTTGATCTGCCTGTGTATATTGTGTAGTCCCATAAAATTATTAAAAGTCCTCTCTCTGTAATCTGGTCTGGATGGTGTTCATACCAATTTCTTGCACTTTCTTTTCCGTAGAATTTGCAGATTTATCAGTGCAGATATTGGTTCATTTAGTCATGCTGTATTTTATTATAAGTGAGTGCCAATATTGTGCAACCTTATACAAGATGGTCAATTATTTCTAGATATTTATCGCAGAATCTGCATGTTGGCACCTGTTTCAGGTTTTAATCCTACATTCGGTAGCCACTGATGGGCAGGTTGGGTTTGTTTATATCAGCCTGTTTATTAGGGGCAGAGTATTGACTGCTAAGAGATTTATCTCGCTATCGTTTCTATATCTGTTCGGTTGCATTTGCTTTTGTTTTCTATTTTATAAAGTGTTTTGCAGGTTCAGTCGAAATATTTTGCTTTTACTTGTATTTCTTCAGCCAATTGAAACTCTATCTTGAAATTGATCACTTCCTTTATTACTGAATAAAGTCGTTACTACATTAATATATATATATATATATATATATATATATATATATATATATATATATATATATATATATATATGTGTGTGTGTGTGTGTGTGTGTGTATATATATATATGATTCCTTCGCTACATAAGTGTTCTCATGTTTCAAAAAAGGAGTCAAAACCGTCAGTATAATTATCAAAATAAATTGAATTAAAGTTTCAAGTTCTGTTTAGACCTCAAGCGATATTTTGGGAATACAAATGATTCAACAAATTTCGTTTGGTATGGAATCTTATTTTTACAAAAAAATTATAATTTAGGCTCTACTTTTGTATTGAGCACTGTTTTTTTTAAATAAAAGCAAAAATACTAAAGAACTTCTGATTATTTACCTATTATTTACCTAACGTGTTCTTTCCTATTTTTAATATATTTATATCCCCCCATATATATATATATATATATATATATATATATATATATATATATATATATATAAAAATGTATATCCATTTGTTTAATCCACTTCCTAATACACACACACACACACACACACACACACACATATATATATATATATGTGTGTGTGTGTTAGGAAGTGGATTAAACCCACGAATACATACACACACACACACACACACACACACACACACACATATATATATATATATATGTATATATATATATATATATATATGTATGTATGTGTGTGTGTGTATGTATGTATTCGTGGGTTATTTAGATTGAAGTATACTTTATATTTAGGCACGAAGATATCATAAATATTATTTTCTTAAAAATACTATATCTATATGTATGTGTAGCTTGGCATGTGTTTTTGTGTGTATCTCTACATACCTACATCGAAAAGTGAATATATAGACATACAAATGTCTGAATGGATAAAGTTCTTTTGTACAATATCAAAAAATAGCGTTGTACTGTCCACAGGAGAGAAACTTGTCAACGACGGTTATTCAAAAGACTTTTTTCTTAGCAAATAAGCAAGCTTTTTTCGTTTTTTTTTTTTAAATATCTACTAAAATGTGTGCACTTGAATGTGAGTGAGAGGGAAAGAGAAGATGAGAGAATACAACAGTTATTAAAAAAAATCCTGATTTGATAAAAAAAAATCAAAAAAAATATTTTGACACCTTTTTTATTTTGCGCGACTCGCGGGACCAAAATTAATTCTTCCGAACGACGTGGTAATTTACGAAAGCCCCAGATGTAAGTAATGGAATGAAAGATTCCTAGCTGTCGTAAGCTGACCGAAAAAAGAAAACACATTACCTATTGTATAGCTGTTTGTCTGATGCATAAGTAACGGTTTAACATTCCCGGTGGACTTTAACCAAATCTATTTTGAATATTTCATTTTGTCGGTTAGATGTTACTGAGGAAGGATTCGACCTGAGCTCTCAAATCTGAAAATGGATGGTTATTAACCAGGGACAAATAGGGACATTAAGAACGTTCCTAATTTTAATTTGAATGCGACAGAATTCTATGAGTTAAAAAAAATATCAAACCGTCCTTTCACGACTTCTGCAAAAATTCTCCTATTACATCTATTGAATATGTGCTAGGAATCTAAACCTGTTTCCAGCGTGGTTTTATTAATGTTTTCGTGTGTTAATTATTAATTCCAAGAACTATAAAAAGTATATCTCCCTGGATTTTCGGAGATAGGGTTTATGATTAATTACTCTATTCACATGTGAACTATTGTTCTCATCTTTGTTGTTTTTATTGCAATGTTTCGGTGGTTGATCCCACCGGCCTGCATAAGGTGTATATCGATCCAGTTAACCTCCCGAGAATTAAAAAATGAACAATTTATTTAATCTACGGAGGTAGACTGTTCTCATTCAATTACCCAGATTTTATTTTTAATAATGCTCAGTTGTTGTTTGCCCTTTCCATTGATTACATATACACATTAACCTTTACCGCCCTGCAGGCGACAATAGTCGCCGTCGAATTCTCTCCCTTTGCTACTATAGCGGCTACTATCATTCATGCCTGGCTAATTCTATGGATGCTACTGGCAACCATCGATATAACTGCTAGCTTTCTGAAGGTGAATTATTTTGTCTGCTTATAAACAGGGAAATAGTAACTCGTCAATGAGAAAAATAAATACGAGATAGGTGAGAGAAAGAGCAAACAAATGCTTGTGTCTTCTCGTATATAAACACGAGGAAACACGTCATTTTTGACGAAATTAAAGACTTTTTAGCGATTTTAATTCTTATTGCTCCTTCAGAGCTCCCCAAGGAGTAATAAAAGTTAAGTTTACATTCAATTATTCATGTATTTTTAAATGGATTTGTTTTTTATTTCACGCTTTTTATTTTGCATTTCAATTATTTGTTTTCAACGTCAAAACATGCATGCAAAACGTATTGAATTGCATCAAAATATTAATCATTCATTCTTTTATTAGTGTACAAAAATTAACATGTATGCGCACAATACAAAGAAAGTTATAACAATTAGGTGTTCATGTTTTGCACCCACAAAAACCAAAATCAGGGGGAACAATTCTAGAAAAGAATGTAACGTGGTAAAGGTTAAACTGACCAGTGATTGAATTCACCATCACGATGTCACCAAATTCACAAACCAAAGGGTTGATACACGAGACAATGGCCAAGTGGATTAAAGGGGAACATATTTTTTGACAATGATTGTGAGTTCAATCCTTTAGTGCAAGAGTTTGCACTAACACTGGCGTGAACCTGGCAAGCAATAACTAAACAAAAATATGAACTAGATATGCGCAGTGCATTGAGAAGACTTTAATCCTATAGATTAAATAAAAGGTTCAGTTCAGAATATCCTAGCCCAGATAGATATACACCTGATGAATGTGAGTTTGGACAAACTAAAAAACGGATTAGCAATAAATAAGACGTTCTAAAAATAAGAAAAAAAAGATGAGATACCCTAGACATGGGAAGTGTAACGAGAATACCCTATTCTTGTAGATTAAATAAAGGGAATTTTCTCTACGTTACCTGAATTGATATAGACATTGTGAAGGCCGGAGAGCACAACGATTGAAATGTTTGAATTAACAACAACAAAGACGAGGGAAATAGTCTGAATGTAAATAGCGTAAATAAAAAAGCTATTGTCTGAAATTCTGCGTTTTATTACTATTATTATTACAAAGACATTCTCAAAGAAAATACCAATGATTTCGTCTAAAATTTCCATTTTTTTAATCCTGTATATTGATTACTTGTTCTCATTGTAGGGCAGACAGTAATGATTAACCCTAAAAACGTCTAATTCACTGCAGTACTTAACATCGGACTCTAGATCACGAAATAATATATTTGTCGGTGCATATAACGCATTCCGTTGTTTCTCAAACAATTCAATAATCCGTGCCGCATCTTAAAGTCGAACAAGAGATTACTTCTGGTTTAATTATATTCCAACTCTTAATGATACAGGATAATATTTAACTCCAACTATGGATTTTAGTTAGGCCGAATCCATTATTATTATTATTATTATTATTATTATTATTATTATTATTATTATTATTTGTGTATGTTCTGTTTCCTGCATTTTATCCTGTAGAGCCGGGTTCAATGGACCCAGCTCTACAGGAAAATTGACATTTAATTGATAGCATTCTTCTTAATATATGGGGCGTTCTTAAAAGGGAGATCTTCTGGGCAATCTGTAAGTTGATGTTACCGGGGACACTGTCTATTCCGTTCTCACGTGGCCTAGAGCTCCGTTAACTATTGATACAGTCACAGCCTTCATTCCCTAAATCCTGTTAATCTCGATCTCCAGCTCATTGTATTTGGAGAATTTCTTGATAATTTCCATAGAGGTGTCTCACTCAGATGGTGCTGCTATGTCAATAAGCATACACTTCCTGAATTTATTGTCTTTTATGATAATATCAGGTCTGTTAGCTTTTATTTCCCGGTCAGTTTGAATTGGCATGTCCCAGAGGATAGTTACATCGTTATTGTAGGTAACTGTGTCTAGTTGCTGGTCATACCATCTCAAAGTGGTGTCGATTTTGTGCTTCTTGTATATATTCCAGTGCACATATGTCGCTACCTTGATATGTCTGTGGGCAGATTCATCTTTTGTTAGTTCCGGACATCCTGAGATCATATGGTCGACAGTTTTGTCATATTTTCCGCAAGTTATTAATTTTGGGTTACTTCCATCCTTGATTATGTGACAGTGATAGGATCAGGTTGGGTGACTTTGGTCCTCAGCTGTAATTATCATTATTATTAATATTATTATTGTGTGAGAGAATATACCTTGTTTTTGTTTTTTAAAACGATGGGAGCCACTCCAAGCAGAGGGTTACAGATTGATAGGCAGAGTTTAAGGGAGATGTAAGAGAGATAAGATCTAAGGTTAATCTAGATAAGATCTAGATTAACCCTGGATTAAACAGATTAAGACTGTGCTGCTCACGGACGTATCGTCTTGGGAGTTGGTTTTACAAAGCAGTGGTTCGTGGAAATACGAAGCGAATGGAGATTCTTCATTAAAATGTGAGTGAAACATCGGATTTTAGCCGTGAAAATCAGAACTGGTACACATAAGTCGGAGCAGTTTCCATGGAAATCGCGATAGATTAGTGAGAGGCTTGCGACGTTTTGAATATGAAATCCTGGAAACCGGACTATTAAGACAATACAGAGTACATGTTTACAGCTCACTGAAGCCGTTATGCTGACAGGTTTTCATGAAAGCGGCGTATAAACTTGAAGGTGATTTCCTCACTAATACTGATTAAGAGAGAAGCATGCCTACAAATAACGCTAACATAAAAATATCTAAATCTCAATATACTCGTCCATGTGATCAGTCTAATCAGGTCATATACATCACATGTATCATGGACAAGTGAGCCGGACATGGAAACAGGTTTTGATAAAACCAGCACATAACTTCACAGGCAAGGTAGATTTTGAAAACTTACAGGTGGAATAACCCAGTAGGGACAGAGGATCACCGATTGAGAATGTTCCCAAGATATGATACCTATGTAATTTCACTACCACATCTCTATATATAAAACCGATGATGTCTGTGTGTTGTGTGATACCTTTTCACT
>CAHIKZ030000333.1:1225000-1232500 GCA_903632075.3 Acanthosepion pharaonis | reverse complement strand
ATAATATATTTTGTGAATAAAAATGGATCTGGTAACTATCTATGAGTTTCATACAAAGGAAAATGTTAAGAGTTATATAAAATATAGTGGTGTAAGAGAAGGGCACCTCGTTGCGGTTTAATTGTTAGCACGCTTCTCTCGCTAGAACATTTACGTCTGAATAGTGAGTTCGATCCTCAATGGGTGCCCGATATTTTCGGCCTTGTGCCCCATCTAAGCTATGATTGAAAAATCGCTAGTGGTATAAGAAAAATTAAGAGAGTCACGATAAAAAAATATTTCGCGAATGTTTAAAGAAATTTATAATTTCTTTTCATGATAATTACTTCTAATAATGGATAGCGACACAGATTAAGTGATCGTAGTATCAAATTCTAATCGTGGTATGAAACATCACTTCAAAGCTCTGTGTAAATAGCAGTCTGACTGGTTAACAATCGGTCTGTGATCAGGGAGACTTTGAAGTCTAAACCTCCAGCAATGGGTTAAATAAATTCTGATGGCTATATTTTGTGAATGCAGAAATAGAATTAAAGTTATCATCCTACAGTGAAGAGCTCTTCCTAGAGGACTGAGGAGTGCATTTCAATTAAACAAACATATATTTTAATATTATTGCCTTCAATTATCCCCAGAATAGGTGATATATTATAGAAATCTACGTATTGAATGAAATATATAAAATAACAATTATTCAAAAAAATATTGTTTTATCAAGTATTTATTTCAAAATTATTTTCTTATTTTCTTATTTTTTTATTAAATTATCTAGAAGCGATGATATTTTATATAAAAAACGTTTGATTAATCGAATTGTGTCGTGATGTATCTAATTCGATTCTTCTACATAATTGAAGATGAATACATTTAACAATTACGATGTTTTAAACTCGGAAGAGGATTTGTAAATTATTCATTAAACCATAAAGAATTTAATTACTTCACAATTTTTAGAGTGCTTTTGTGTTCAGAGATAAGGTTTGTTTTGTTTTTTTAGATTTTTCATATTTATTAAATGAGATTATATATGTGCAATGTGTGATGGATAAATTGTCTTCGTAATTACGAAAAAATGAAAATAACTCTCATTTTAATACATATATTACACAAAATTACACGAAATATATTGAAATAAGGAGTAAATTTATTCAATAAAATCGCCATTGATACAACCGCAACCTCAAGACGAATTCGAGATCTCCTACAACTCTTCTGGAAGGTCTCCTTGTTTAATTTCGTAAATACAGCCATACTTCTTGCCATCAGTTCATCTTTGGTGTTGCAAGGAGTTTTGTTAGTCTCAAACAGCGTGCCACGCATAATAAACAAGGTCGGGGTACAATCTGGATAGTTATGTGGCCAGTTGTAAGGGGTGATGTGGTCGCAGAAATTGTCTGACAGCCATGACTAGATTCTCCTACTTGTGTGTCATGGTGCAGAGGCATTTTGCCAGAAATAAGGTCATCAGTATCGACTCTCTTGACCCAGGGCAGCACTAACTCCTCAAGGCAATTGATGCAGGCCTCGGAGTTTATTCTGAGGCACTCACCAACAGATTCGTGATTTCTTTTCTTACAAGAACGAACCGAATGCGTTTTTCGAGCTGCTGTACTTTTGTAATCAATATTAGATTTATTCATCCTCTGCCTTGTCCTTAGGTTGACGCTCAAACAAACTGAAATATTTATATTGGAACTTCCGGCGAGAATGTCAAGTATTTCATCATATATTAAAAAAAATAAATATTACCAACAATATATTTCTGAAACAAGAAATATTACAGGTAATAAAAACCTTGTCGGCATGAAATAACACATTGAGGTTGATATACCGTAAAAGAAAACAAACCAAACCAAATAGACAAATACGTGGAAATTGCTACAAAATTAGCAGTAAATATTGACGTTTTTTTTTAACTAGTTTAATATACATCTGTATGGGCACGAATCACATCAAGATAGTACTTGATTTCTTGCCATGTTCGTTGTTACATAGCCTCATCATTGGTGGCATTACTATCATTGATCTTTTGTTTTAGAACAGTGATGCCCCGATCTTGTGAAAGAGGTGGACAAGGAATTGGGCCAACCCTTCGAATCCATCGGTGTGGAAACCCACAAATATGCAGTCCCCAATGTTGTGCTGCATCATCTTACTGGAAAATGATTGTTGGTTGAAGCTCTTCTATTTGTGATGTTACTCCCTAAGAACTAAATAACACACACTTAAGACAGACACATCTCTTTTCCAGGAAAAAATGAAACTGTCAAAAGGACCTAAGGAATTCAGAGCACTATGAAGGCATTCAGCCTTTATCTTAAAAAAAAAAGCGCTTTCAAAGCGATTGTTTGACCAAAACAAGGATTGACGAAAATTTATGATAAAAAATAAAAATTTAAAAGAGAAATGAAAAATACAGATGAAAGCATATATATATATATATATATATATATATATATATATATATATATATATATATATATATGTAAAGAAAAGAACAGTAGAAAATGCCGTCAGAATTTTTTGCCGTTAACAATAAAATTTAAAAAAAAATCCAGACGACATGCATTTAACGGATGTTAGATTTCATTGTAAAATACATCCCTACCCCCCTCCAAACCGTAGCAAATAACTGATACATCAAAACATAGACATAATGAACGCGCAGACACCCCTAGTCTAGTGAAAGTGGATTTATCTGTAACCTTGGAAACATGAATTATGATTTTAGCTGTGTCTTTAAAACCCAGTAATTTTAAAAGTTACTCCAAAATTCGCTTGAGGATGAAATGAAACTAATGTCTTTAATTTAATTACAAAATTAAATTCTGAGCTTTTAGATTCCATTTTTGAAACAAGGTTAGAACTGTGTAGCGGAAAAAAACATACTTTAAATCAATTAATTTATAATATATATATATATATATATATATATATATATATATATATATATATATATATATATATATATATATATATATATATATATACACACACACACACATATATATATATTATAAATTAATTATACACACAAACACACACACACACACACACACATTTATATATATATATATATATATATATTTATATATATATATATATATATATTACGTTTTACGAGGAAGGGTGTATTGCAACAGACCAGAGTCTAAAACCTTAGACATAAACATGTTAAAATACCACCGAGAGGATATCCAAATTTGAAATTGCATAAATTGATGCAGAACCTACATATACTGTTGATAGTACCAATGATTAGACGTAAATTCATTTTAATTTTTAGATGTTTTTTCTAATGAATTAAGACTTTCATTCATAGAAATATAAGATATACATTGAAGTTCAAAATTTGAAGTGACGCCCAGGATTAGCATGGGATGACCGTGACAGAAGACTGAAATCTTTCCATCCCAAAAAAGGAAAAACAAAATCTCTTAAAGTCATTGAAAAAAGAATGGAATCAATTATCAAACTTATACTTTGAGAAACTTTTGCAATGAATGCCAAATATTTGTGTTGCCTTAATCAAGGCTAAAGGAGGATATTTGGACGAAAGCAAAATTTAATCATATAATAATTTTCTTTTTCCTTTTGGTCATAAAATTTATAATAAAATAATGCCTCTTTCTTAACCATATTATAATATTCTCTTATTTAATGTAAAAACAAATACTTTTGGGCCAATTTAAATAATTCCTTGGTGTTTCCTCAATCTTTGGAACTGTAGTCTATTGTATATCTGTTAAAATGAGATGCCAGTATTATTTTCATTATGGAGTAATTTATCCGAGAATTTATCCGTCGCACCTATATAAAATACAGAAATGATAACTAAACTACTTATGAATTTGGACATGTCTATATCTTTAATTTAATTTAGTAAGACTTCTGAATGTTATTATGTACTTAATTGATCGTACCAAGTTGATGCGTTGGAATTTCTTTAAAAGTGAAGCAATTTTGTGTAACACTAAGATTTATAGGTTAATGGTAATATTAACACTTTAGTAATGAGGAAACGTTTGCCATTCATTGACCGAACAGCCAGTGGTAATATCGTAGAAATTTATAAAAATAATATTCCTTTTAAAATAATTTGCAGGAAAATAGCTGTCGCAGGTCCAGTAGCTTAGCTGTTATAGCTCTTTCCAGTATTGTTATGACTTTTCATTTGAAGCAGTGTGAAACATCAAAATCTTGATTATGTCTTTGAGTTATATGCGATGTCTATTTTATTTGTATTTGTTGAAAGCACTCAAGTGGTGTGGTTTCTCCTATTTAGTACACTTATTTGTGATTATGTCGCGCTACTTTAAAATATTCAAAGTATGATGGCCTTCGCTAAAAAACACAGGCTTCTTGAGCTCGACGCCATTTTTGACCATTGATTTCAGAAAATGGTTGAATAGAGCTGGGATTTTAGATATTTCGGAGGGGTTAAGCGGAGTACTTTCAGCAGTAGCAAAACTAAAATGAATAGCACATGTAACTTCGAATGAAAGGTTAGGAAGTTCCTATCACTACGTTAAAATGCAATAACAGATTGTGAATGCGAAAACATACTTTTCCTTAAAACAGCACTGGCTGTTCAGTCAATGGCTTGGGATATTTCCTCACAAGTAAAGGCTAATATTGTCATTACTATCAGCATTAATATTAATAATTCCATTAATATTAATATTGCCATTAATATTGCCATTATTGTCGCCATTAATAATTAACATTGCCATTAATATTGCCATTAATATTCTCATTAATATTAACATTGCCATTAATATTGCCATTAATATTAATAGTGCCATTAATATTGCCATTAATATTATCATAAACATTCCCCATCATTTATCTTCCAGTTCTTATTTTCCTATTTTTCTTACTACCTTTTGCTTTCTTTCTTTCTTTTACTCTGGCTCATGTGTATATTACAGAGTGGAGCGGAAATAACTCCCATATAAACCTACCAGAAATAGTTTCCATATAATATTTAGACATTAACAGCAATTTTGTCTTCATCCAGCTAATTTCTTATGACATGTATGGTGCGTCTTTCTGTCGTATCCTGTACAAGAAAGCATTCTTTCTATAATTTTATATGTTCGTTTCAATGCTTTCATAGAAAACCGGTCTTGTCATTATAATTCAGCTTGTGCAATGAAATTTACCAGAACAAAAAACCAAAAAACAAACAAAAAAAAAACCGCAAATACTTATGTATACTACTTCCGGTGGAACTATTTCACTTTCTCTCCCTAATAGGCAATTCCTCGAAACTTTTTCTCTTGTTCTCATTATTTTACTGAATTTTCTGGATATTAAGATACTCGGAAAATTTACGCCTGGCTTAATTAAATCTCCGAGATAAACTGATCGAGACAATGTCTGTTCCCTTAGAACAGGGATGTGCAACGATTTTCGACCAGTGGGGCTCACGTATCATCAAAAGGTAAGCCGTACTAGTTTAAGAATTCAAAGTGAATGTTCGTTGAAAGTAAAGGAACACATTTAACTGTATAACATTTTACGTGTATGTATCGTGCATTAGAAATGGGGGAAAAGTTGATGTTTTTTTTGGGGGGGGATTTTTTTTGCCATTTACAAAATGAAGATTTTGTATAATATCACTGATGACACTGATTAACACATGCTGCTTTGATTTGCTTCTAACATATTATTTTAAGAATACAAAAAAAATTTTAAAAGAAAAAAAATATTCCTTCACCAGAGAAAGCAAATTAATATGTAGTTTTTTTTTCCTTTCTAAAACAAAATAGTTTTACACGTATGATTTTTCCTTGAAGAGAATCGCCAACAAAATGCTGAAAATGTTACCTTCAACGAAAGGAATAAAGATTTTAGAAACATTACATTTAATCCCTGTTGTGCGTGTTGTCTACTCGAACTGTACCAACAACGCAACAGGTGTAAGTACTTATAAGTAAATCAGGTTACTCAGAGGTTTTATAGGACAGCTTCACTTAATCTCTTTGCGTGAGAGAGAATGCGAGTGAACAAGTGAGAATGAAACAAAACGGAACAGTTTAATAAACGTTAATACCGACATTATTTTAAGTGTTCCATTCAGAAGGGCAAACTGGCCGCAATTTTCCCATGGCTGCTTTAGAAACTATGCCTTTACGATCGACTAGAATGCGTTTCCTCTCTCCCGAGTTATAACTAAAAGATCCGAGTAAGTCTGTTAGGTCAATGTAAATGTTTGAATGGGCTACCAGCCCTTTGTGTTCAAGTCGAAATATACAGGGTGTCGTCAAGTCTCTTTACAATTTAAAAATATATTACAAAGGCAATTGATGCAGCACCACGACTAGAAGAGTTTCAAGCAACAGTCATTTTCCAGCAAGATGATGCATCGCCATATTAGGGACTGCATATTTGTGGGTTTCCACACCGGTGGATTGGAAGTGATGGTCTACCTCGTTCACCAGATCTCACTCCCCTTGACTTCTGTCTAAGAGGTTACGTTAAAGATAACGTTTATCGAACAAAGATACGGGTCATCACGGTTCTTAAACAACAGATCAATGGTAGTAATGCCACCAATAATGAGGCTATGCTGCAGCGAACAAGAAATCAACTACCGTCTTGAGGTGATTCGTGATTTTCAGACACACTGGGTTGTATATTAATATTAATATTTTTTCGTTTTATTATTTCAATGAGATTCCTCGACTCGTTTCGACCAGTATGACCATCATCAGGATAAAAATATTTCAGCTTGGTACAGTGAACTAAAAGAATGAATAACTTTATGGAGAAAATAAAATTTCTCTGGATTTTTCATTTGTCTTTTTAAATTTTTTTTATGACAAAGTTTGGTCAATCCTTGCGTTTATCAAACAGTCGCTTTTAAGGTGTTATTTAAGATAAAGGCTGGATGCAGTCATGCTGCTCTGAATTCCCTTGGTCAGTTTTTTTTTCCTGGAAAGGGGATGTTTCTGTCTTATGTGTGTGTTATTTTGTTCATAGGTAATGACACTTCAACTAGAAGAACTTCAACCAACAATCATTCTCCAGCAAGATGATGCACCACAACATTGGGGACTGCATATTTGTGGCATTCCACACCGGTCGATTGGAAGAAAAGGCCCAATTCCTTGGCCACCACGTTCGCCAGATCTCACTCCCCTAGAGTTTTTTTCCTATATGGGTTATGTTAAAGATATCGTGTAGCAAAGAAAGATTCGGGGCATCAGGGTTCTAAAGCAAAAGATCAATGATATTAATGCCACCAATGTTGAGGCTATGTAACAGCGAATATGGCAAGAAATCAAGTACAATCTTGATGTGATTCGTGCCCATACAGATGTGTATTAAATTAGTTAAAAAAAAACAAAAAAAAACATCAATATTTACTGCTAATTTTGTAGCAATTTCCACGTATTTGTCTATTTGGTTTGGTTTGTTTTGATTTACGATATATCAACCTCAATGTGTTATTTCATGCCGACAAGGTTTGTATTACTTGTAATATTTCATTTT
>CAHIKZ030000333.1:1185000-1222500 GCA_903632075.3 Acanthosepion pharaonis | reverse complement strand
GAGAACCACGTATACATTAGATGACAAACATATAGTTACATACCAGGCTCGAAGTTACTTAAGTTCCGTGATCGTACTGGAACCAATGTTTCAACGAGATATGGCTGTACGTCTGTATATATATATATATATATATATATATATATATATATATATAAGTAAACCTTACTTTACTCGTGTCGGAAGTTTTATTCTTTGGATTCTGAACTTAGATTCTAGACGATTATTTTCGTCGGAAGTACATGTTCTTGGTTCTTTCTTTTTTTACCCTTTTTTTGCCCTTGGGTATTGGTTTGTTCATTTACAGGCTAAAATACCTAAGGTTTTGCCGGACGAGTGTAGCTGCTTATATTTATACGATTATTAGTATTATATATATATATATATATATATATATATATATATATATATATATATATATATCATGTCGGAGAGAGGGTGAAGAGAGAGAGAGAGCGAGAGAACGAGAGAGAAACAGGTCCAATATCTAAGAGCAGGAAACGGAAATGGAGAGGATAATGTCGACTAAAATACAATTTTTCACTTCCCTACAGACTTTGGGCGGTTTTCTCCGAGCTCCGCCATTGTCCTACACTTTGTAAATACTCCATTCTATTTTAGACATTTTTTGAGCGTAAATCAACCCCGTTTCTGATTCAGTGTTCTATATCTATCGTCTCTTATCTTGGGACTATTTTACTCAGTGGGATTATTTTGTCATTCTTGTCTTCCTGGTGTGAAAATGTGGGTAAAATATAATTCCTGGAAATGACCGATTAATAAAATCCCTATCTCTTTGACGTATTCCGTCACTTCAGATAACTCACCCTACATAAGCGTTTGTGAAAACACTATTCGTTCTTATATGGCAAAACCCGTTCAACAGTAAGAAGATCCAGAGTAAATCAAGATTCCAGGATACAGATTTAAGAATATAGTCAATAGAAAGACTTAAGAAAAGAGAAACAGGAACAAATGCTTATGTATGCATATATCTGTGCATAGATAGATATATGTATATGTTTAAAACGACCGTCAAGGAATGCTTTTTTTTACTGTTATGCATTTTATATTTACACACGTTGCTATTACTTACTATATATATGCACATTTCATTGAATTCGATAGACAAGGTGCTTTTATATAGTTTTTTATACAATTTCTCGCGCGATCTAATATGTTCTCTTTATTATTAAGTGTTAGTTATAATATTAACCTTGAACATGGACACGATATTTTATAAAACATAAATACAACAAACTATTTCTTATTTAACATTTAAAATATTTAATCCTTGAAAATGGCTAACTGTATAGCCGAAAGCGCTCAGATAAAAAGAACATTCGGACAGTTTTTTATATAATTTATCATCCGAAAAGAAAAACAAACTATTAGATCGAATGAGAAATTGTATAAAAAATTAGATAAAATCACCTTGTCTGTCGTATTCAATGAAATGTGCATGAAAGAAGGATTGCTTCCTAAATACACACACACAATTTAACAATAGGCCTTGTTATCACAGTGATGTGTGAAGAAATAAAATAGAAGTTTAAAATTTAAACATAAATATATATGTTATTGCTGAGTATGTAACAAATAACAGGAAATGTGTGGTTGATTTAAGTGGCGACCATTTTTCGATTTTATTTAGGGCCCACTCCACATTTTAGGTTTTAGATTCCTTGTATATCAGATCCCGTGGGCCTTCCCTTTGTAAACAGAGGGAATTCTTACTGGGTCTGAATGTTATTGGACTCTACATTTTAGAAATTCATATTTTTTGCCATTCCATTCGTTAAGTTAATTTACACGCTTTTATATATTTTATATCCGAGAAAAATAAACTTGATAAGCCCTGGGACGTAACTGGACGAAAATGCCATATAAATTTTGCATTTTACTAGCTATTATTATATTTTGTACCTTAGAAGACTTATTTAAACACACACACACAAACAGATACATATGTAAGACCTTCGATACAGTTCACAATGGAGAAAGAGAGTAACAACTCACTCCCATTCCTGGATGTATTAACATCTCGAACAGAGCATGGGTTCAAGACATCCGTATACCGTAAACCAACATTCACCGGACAGTATCTCAATTTCGACTCCCACCATCCATACAGCGTAAAGAAAGGGATCGTCCGATGCTTACAACACCGAGCAAAAGTCATAAGTGGCGATCCAGAGACGTTAGATAATGAATTGGTCAGTATAAGTAGTACCCTACAACGTAACAACTATCCTGGGTACATGGCAGCAGCCCCCAAAAACTGGGATAGGCGGGTACAAGAGGAGGAGGAGGATAACAACACTCAGAAAACAGTCTGCCTGCATTATGTGAAGGGGTTATCAGAGAAAATACAAAGGATCTGCGGTCCATATAGCATCAGGACAACCTTCAAAAGCGTGACAACACTTCGCAGATATCTCTCACGAGTGTGACCCCCCCCCAGAGAGGAACATGACTAAAGACTGTGTGTACGCTATCCCGTGCAGCTGCGGAAAGGAATATAAAGGTGAGAAGGCCGCCCCCTCAAGGTAAGGCTTAAAGAACACCAGAAAACTGTAACACGAGGGGAAGTAGAAAAATCAGGCGTAGCTGACCACATATGGAGAGAGAAGGGAGATCACCGCCCCCTGTGGCATCATGTTGAGATCATAGACAGGGAACACCATTGGAAAATCCGTAAACTTAAGGAATCAGCACATATGCTAGGCCACAAAAATCTCTGAGCCGACCAAGCATAGAAATAAATACAATATGGGAACCAGTAATAAAAGAGTGCCAGAGAAAAGCAATGATAACAAAGTTTGCAATATGAACTCTGGTAAAGACATGCAATGATAACAGCAAAATTGCAATATGAGCATTGGTAAAAATGATGCTGAGAACATTAGGTTTATAATACTCAGAAGTTCATACCCAGATGTCCTCAAGGACACATGGCACAGTGGATAAAGTCGTTGGTTAGATCCAGTGGCAAACCCAAAGAAGGTGAGTTCAATACCTGGTTGAGGCTGTGGAGAACTTTGAGAGGGAAAATTAGCAGGAGATAACAGATAACTGACATCCATCAAACATAGCCCGTGGAACTAGAACAGTCTACCCCAGTGGTCGAAATAAAGGGTTCGAAATTCCAACCACCTGAAGAAGGCCGGAGCTTACAACGGCCGAAACGTTTTGACAAATATGGCGACAAAGATGAGGACAATAGTCCGACTAATGTAAATACAGATATATATATATATATATATATATCCCATTTATTCTGTCTTTTAATACCATTTCATTCGCTCTCTCTTTCAATCGTCGCACACGTTTTCCTGTATTTTATGTTATATTATTTAGGAGGAGATAAAATTATTCCGATATTCTTATTGCGATATGTAATCTTCTTTCTATAGATAATGCTCGCATTTCTTCAAATCTGTTTCATTTACTGCTGTTTATATATGTACGATCTGGGCAGGAAACGATGTGCAAATTTGAGAAATCCATGACGAGAGGAATTTTGATTAAAAGAACGAAATTGGGTTCACCTTAGCGACCGCGTTTCGTGACCAAGCTGACTTGACAGTGGCTTCCGTCCTGATGGACGCAGGTTCGTTTATATTCTGGAAGCCCAAGTTTTTCTTTCAAAAGCTTTCTCGAAATTTCAAGCCAGGAGGTGAAAATAAATAAATATACTCTTTAGTAATCAAACGGAGCGTCTACACAAATACGCGTATCCCCTAAAATTAACGTTTATAGTGTAAGACATCTGTCGGATTAAGGGAAAAATCAATATTCATATATATATATATATATATATATATATATATATATATATATATATATATATATAGATAGATAGATAGACAGATAGATACATACACATACACACACAAACATATATATATATATATATATATATATATATATTCATTCATTCTAAAATGCTGAAACATTTTGTTAGCCATATTTTTGTATGAAAATAGAGATCTGAATAATTAGGAACATTAATCCCTGTTTCTTAATATATATATATATATATATATATATATATATATATATATATATATATATATATATATATAAATTAAATGATTGTAAAATATGTTTTTCGCTACACAGCAATAACCATGTTTCAAAAATAGAAGCTAAAACTTCAAAATTTAATTATATAATTAAATTAAAAGCATTGGTTCCGTTTAATCTTCAAGCAGATATTGGAATAACTTATTATAAGTAATATAATAAGTAAATATTCAATTGAAGATGAAACGGAACTAATGATTTTACAAAATTTTATTGAGAGTGCATGTGTGAGAGTGGGTAACAAGTGTGAAAGGGAAATGTATGAAAGCTCTAGAGAGACGGGTAACAGGAAAGTCTAAACGTGAAGGTTGGGATTAAAATTTAACAGAGAGAAGTTTTAAATAACGGTTTATACCTGGACTTATATTTTCCGATTTCTTTTTGAAATTGTAGCTCTGATGAATTGGATCATGATTACGATTCCAACGTAATAAATTATAACCATGGAATATTAGTGTTTGAGCCATTTATATTAAATTCTTGGACATTGAGTCCTACTTGATCCTATCTTCTTCGAAATTTATATACGTATATATATATATATATATATATATATACATACATTATATATATATATATATATATATATATATATATAAAAAAGACATTTTATGTTTAACATTCTTTTTTTAAAGATACAAGTATTTAAGTAAATGCTCTGTTTATAATAAACAGTATTAAATAACATTATTATAAACAGAGCATTTACTTAAATACTTGTATCTATAAAAAGAATATTAAACATAAAATGCTTTTAATAAATTGTCGAACTTTGTCCAATTCTTATATATATATATATATATATATATATATATATGAAAAGAAATATAGTTTTAACATGTGCTATATTTATGGGATAAACTGCTCAATATCAGAGATAGACCGTATGTAAATCTAAATCTAAAAGTGAACAGGATGTCTCATGCTAGACGCAATCGATTTTCATGAAGCAGCCTGCTGTTTCTGAGGGTTGACTTCAATGTTCACACACACACACACACACACACACACACACACACACACACACACACACACACATATATATATATATATATATATATATATATATATATATATATAATAAACTAAACACTAATATTACATGGTCATAACTTATTCCATTGTAATCGTAAATACGATCCAATTCATCAAACCTACAAATTTCAAAAGAAAACAGAAAAAAATAACACCGGGAATAAAAAAATAAAATTTAGTAAATGTGTATGTATGAGAGTGTATGACGAATGTTAGGGAGGGGTAATGGACGAGAGAAGATCAGGAAGGTCTAAAGGTGAAGTGGGGATTAAAATTTAACAGATAGAAGTTTTAAAGAGGAGAGTCAAAGACGGTTTAAGTGATGGAAATATGATTTTTCTCGGATGTCTAATACATTAAAGATATATCGGAAAAGAGTATACATTTTGGGTTGACATAAACACACAATAGACGATATAATCTTAAAGATCAGAAGGAGAAGAAAAGAAAAGAAAAACTGGGTGGGGGAGAGAGATGGGGTGGAGGGAACTAAAACCGAACGGCATTTATAAACGGGCCGCTGTGTAATCAAGAAAAAATGACAAAAGTAATATCCACTACAGGTTACCAATCTAATATAAACGTATAAAAATATAACGATTGTCTAATCTAGCAAGGGCCTATATTTCTATGTTCAAAAAGCCATGCGTATACACACATACAAAACAATATATTTATATTTACACGTCCATACATACATATAGGCATGTACTCACATAGCCATACATACATACACACACACACACACACACACACACACACACATATATATATATATATATATATATATATATATACTCATCCCCTCCTCCTACATATATATATATACATTTACACACATATATACATACGGACATACACATACGTGCATATATACATAAAACCTTACACATCTCCATACAATTATATACACACATAATGAATAACTAATTTTCAGTGTCTTCCTATTGAAAATTTTATGTAGTGAATTTTTATTATGAAAGTGTTTATCTATTAATCTCAGAAAGAAACTTCCTATATCACTGTTAGAGAGCCTGCTATATGGTGCGTTAAACCATATTACCTTCCTCTTTCTGTTTTTAGTTCTGTTATTATTCTGATTAACTAGTTCTCCGTTAATGTTTAATTCTTATCTAAAACCACTATTTTTGAGGGCCTGGTTGTGTATAAATTTATTATCGTTAAATATCTTTTGGCTAGAAGAAGCCTATTTATTCTCATATTCACAGTTTTGGGGATGTGATCTATCTATATCTATATATATCTATATATTCATATATATTCTATTTACGTTATTTTTATGGATACAACTTATTTAACTAAATGCTCAGTTTTAATTAATTAAATTAAGTCCTCTGTTGCTGAATAGTTGAAGTTTTCCGTATGGGTTAGAGGTTCGATTCCTTTTCGGATGACGCATATAATCTACGGAATGTTTCGTTAAAGACAACCGGTAAGTTACTACGATTAAACTTTTTATTTAATTTTCCTTGTGTTCCTAAAAGTTTTTTTTTTTTTTTTTGGACACAAAGTGTGTAAAAATTATCCAAAGGTTCTGCATATTCGAGCGCTTTCAATTATTCTTTTAGCGATTATCAAAACATACCAGTAGAAAATAAAATTCTAATAGCCTCATCCACTTGTAAAATGTAAATTAAAATAATGGAAGCCCTAATAATAAAAAAAGGAAGAGCCAATACTCAATAACATTAACTATATGCTGACCGTGTTCGAAGAACAAAACATTTTTTTATAATTTTAGAGACATACATAAAAAACCACACATATATTTTAAAATAAGAATCACCCTAGATAATGTCTAGAAAAGTATCCGAAAGACTGTCGAATTACAGAACGACTGGACAGTTTCTACTCACTGTGTGTCCAGAAAAAAAACCCCAAAAACACTTGTATGAAAAGTATCGGCCTATATTTCTGAGATGAGGTATTATGTACACTATTTACATTATTCTGACTATTGTCGTCATCATTGTCGCTATGTTTATCAAAACGTTTCGGTTGTTCTACGCTCCGACCTTCCTCAGGTGGTTGAAATGTCAAACTGAACACATGGACACAGTGGATAAAGGCGTTAGTTAGATCCAGTGACAGGACCCAAAGAGTGTGAGTTCAATACCTGGTTAAGGCAGTGGAGACATTTCAGAGGGGTATTAACAGGAGATAACTGACATCCATTAGACATGGCACGTGGAACTAGAAGAGTCTATCCCAGTGTGCGAAATAAAGGGTACAGTTTGACATTTCAACCACCTGAAGAAGGCCGGAGCGTACAACGGCCGAAACGTTGTAATAAACATGTCGACAAAGATGAGGACAATCGTCTTAATCGCAGTACATTTTCAGTCTGAAAATGTACTGCAATTAAGCATTTTATTCAATTTGTATTGTGTTCATACAAGTAAACTATTTACATTATTCGGACTATTGAAGAGGGTGGTGATACATATTACATTTGGACACATAAGAAGTTTGAAATTGGTTATAATGGTAAGCAAATCGTAGATGTCATTTTGACAAGTGAAGTTAAAGTCAAATTGGAGCCCAAAATCAAATTGGTGTTTACATATCAGGTAAAATGGATACCTTCTTCCATAAAGTTCAAGGATCGATTTGATAAGTATTTAGACCCAAGCTTTTTCCAACACAGGATTCATTGGTTCAGTATATTTAATTCTTTTATGATGGTCATTTTCCTTGTTGGACTGGTCAGCATGATATTGATTAGGACTTTAAGGAAGGATTATGCCCGTTACAACCGAGAAGAAGATCTCGATGATATGGAGAAAGACCTTGGTGATGAGTATGGTTGAAAGCAAGTTCATGGTGATGTGTTTCGTCCAGCATCTCATCCAATGCTGTTTTCAGCATTAGTTGGAACTGGTTATCATATAGGCATTGTTGCTACCTGTGTTATCTCATTTGCCATTTTGGGAGAGCTCTACACTGAACGTGGCTCTTTATTGAGCACTGCAATATTTGTCTATGCTGCTACCGCACCTGTAAATGGATACTTTGGTGGCAGCTTGTATGCTCGGATGGGAGGTAAAGTGTGGATTAAGCAGATGATACTCAGTGCCTTCCTGCTTCCTGTACTGGTCTGTGGTACAGCTTTCTTCATCAATTTCATTGCTATTTACTATCATGCATCCAGAGCTATTCCATTTGGTACTATGGTTGCCATCACATGTATTTGTTTATTTGTCATATTGCCCCTGACTTTGGTTGGAACTGTGCTTGGTAGAAACTTGGCTGGCCAGCCTAACTATCCATGTCGCATCAATGCAGTGACACGACCAATACCAGAAAAGAAATGGTTCATGGAGCCAGCAGTAATTATCATCCTTGGTGGAGTGCTTCCTTTTGCTTCCATCTTCATTGAAATGTATTTCATCTTCACATCATTTGGGCCTATAAAATCTACTATGTTTATGGTTTCATGTTGCTTGTATTCCTAATCCTTGCCATTGTGAGCATCTGTGTGACCATAGTGTGTACATACTTCTTGCCCAATGCTGAAGATTATCGATGGCAGTGGACCAGTTTCCTGAGCTCCCGGTATCGAGCAAGACATTTGTAGACGTCCCGTTAATTTTCACTTTTACAATAGTTTTTGAAAGGCAGTCGGGGGAGGCGGCTACAGTTGCAGAAGTATTTTGACGAGTGGATTTGTATAGAGTTTTAGAAGACTTGCATACCTTTGAAAAATGACCAAGTTTTCCACATTTATGACAACGAGTATCTCTGGCAGGGCATGAGACTCGTATGTGTTTAGATAAGCCGCAAAAATAGCAAGTGTCCTTTTTTAAAGCGGCAGTGACCGATTGTTCTTGAAGCTTCGTCGGACTATCGTCATGAGGGGGACAGTAAGAACAGGTGGGTTTAACACGGCGCCCAAGGTGTCTGGCTGTAAATAAGAACTAGACTGCTGTATAGCACTTTCGAAGATATAGGCTTGCTCGTAAGCAGTTCTAAGTGTAAGGGTCTTATTCTCAAGAAGACGTTGTCTTATCCGAGTATTACGTAAGCCGTTAATGAAGGCGTCCAAAATGTGTAGCTCTTGGGCCTCTAATGCCGTCATTGGGCAGAAGTTGCAATCTTTGCTCAGTGTCCGAAGGCTCTTAAGGAAATAGTCCAATGTCTCGCCTGATTCTTGTCGGCGAGTCGCAGGTAGGTGTCTAGAAAATATCTCATTTTTGGGCTTTATGTATGTAGCGTTCAGTACATCGATTGCTTCTTCGTAGGTAACGCAATCCGAGATAATTTCGTTGACTGTGTGAGACAGGTAGTTGGTTAGGAGCGCACGCTTATTGATGGGACGTCCCGGTCTTTCTGAATGTAGAACCTCGATGAAATTTGTAAATGTCTCCCGCCAATGTTTCCAGCACTTGTCGGTTGAATCGCTTTCTGGATCTGTGGTAAGTCGCTCCGGTCGCATAAATTGTTCCATTTTTAATTGAATAAAATGTAATGAAAACAGGACAAGAGATTCTGTCTAGTAATCGTTTATTCAATTAAGAATGCTACTACTAGTCTACCACAGATCTAATGAAGTATCAGCAATGTTATCGGGTCTGTCCTATTATCTCGGTTTCAGCTACAATTTAGTGCCTTTTCAATAAATGGTTTTCTTATAAGTTTTCCTATTAGTTACCATAGCTTTATGAATTAAAATGCAGTACTGGATTGGCCTTGAGGATTCACCATTTGAAATTTGCAATGGGTAGATGTTACCATAATTGCTTTGCTAAATATATCGTCTCTCACACTTCTCGGATGTGGAACTCTTTTAATGCACCTTGCTTCCCTGTGAATTATGATTTCAAAGCATTAAAAGCAATAATAATCGTTATCTTCTGTTTACCAGAATCCTGATATTATATTTTCCTATCTCCGTAACAATGTTTTTACGCACGTTTTTTACATCCCTTGATTCTGAGTGGTTTAATTGCACTGATTCGGGTGAAATCATTTTTAAAAAGATTTATTGTCAGACATTCTATTCAACTTGACACCCGTTAAATTATATAATTTTACGCAAATTAATATCTCACCTTATTTATATTAGCATATTTATTTTTTCCATTATATATATATATATATATATATATATATATATATATATATATATATATATATATGAACATTGAAGTCAATACTCAGGCAATACGACAGGCTGTTTCATGCTAGACACAATCGACAGGCCACGAATGTTGGATTTTTCTCGATTATTTATACATATGGGTTAGTGGTGCATTGTGAGTAATACATTTTGGCGGGAGTGGTTTGTTTATTTATTTGGGTTAATTTATATTATGTGACAATATTTAGCTATGGTAATTGGCTAACTAATTAACCATAGAAATTAAAAACGGGAAATACTTAAGGCGAGAAAGAGCTATATCGAAAGATAGACTGAGCGACATTTAAAAAAAAAATTATTTTATTTACAAAAGAAAGATACTTTTCATGTAAGAAAAAAGCGGGACTGTGATTCTATTAAAATTAATTAATGTCACGCGGTGACGCGCCAATATAAACAGAATTTAGATAGAAAAACAAAGCCGGCCGACGTATGCGGCCGTGGAGAAAATTTGGCTTGCAACCACCCTGGAGAATAGCCATTAATTATCTTCCAGAGATATCGTTTAATTTTGGTTCTTGGGTCTAGCGAAGAGAACCATCTGGTATATATACGAATCTTGATATTAATTCGTTCCTGTTTGCGTCTTGCAAACATTAAGTAACGTTCAGTGTAGATAATTTCTAGAGTCACTCGGGGAAGGGATATACTTTCTGAAAAATGAGAGCGAACATTGTGAGGATAAATAAGAGAAAAGCTCAGCCATATCATTAGGATGGAATTATGATTGTAGCATTCAGGAAAGGATTCATGCAGGCGCCTCGTCTGCAAACTGCTAGTTCTTGGAGAAAAGAGACTTTTAAAATATTTTGGCTTTACATTTGGAACACAGGGGAAATATAAGTGATTCGACTGCGTGAAATTAGCATGGTGAGGCCTAGTTGTATCGAATCTGAATGGGTGGAACTAAAGAATGGAGCTTATTATGCCATGGCAATAGCATTAGATTTGCGATAGGCTTGTGTCATTGCAACCGTGAGGAAGATGCTGCTGAATGGGAAAAAATCATTCACGCTATCAACATTTTACAAAAGTTTTCATGTGAGGATTGAGAAACTCCTTCCTATAGTGATTTTCCAAGCATAGCTTTGATGCGGCACAAGGCCGAATGTAGCGGGCACCAAGTGAGGATCGAAATCACTACTCAGTCTTAATTGTTCTAGCGAGACAAGCTTGTTAATAATTACACTGCATCGAGGTGGCAGATACTTGAATTTCCGCGTTCATTGTGATTTTCCAAGCATAGATTAGATGTAGCACCATATCGAAAGTATGGGGCACTCAGTGAGGATCGAACTCCCTACTCAGTCGTAATTGTTCTAGCTAGACAGGCCTGCTACCCATTACACCGTCTCAAGGAGCCCAAAGAAACTCCTTCCTATATGATAGCAATACTCCATTTGTTTGTTGTATGACAGACGTGGACAAGTGTTTACTGGAATGATAGAATAAGTAAAACGGTTTTTTCTTCATCTTTTTCAATGACGCATGTATGATTTTCACTCGAGGTCTGTAGTGAACACTAAACTTAATAGAAATTTAAAACATGACGCTTCTTTGAAAGTACAACTATTCATCTTAACTGGAGAAAAGTAATTATCAGGCTGTTGATTATGAAACGATAGTATCTGGATGCTGAGATAGTGAAATTCATAATCTAGTTTTCCTCGTTGATCTGTTAGAGATAAGTCCGATGAGAGATTGTCTTCAAGGCTTCAATCAAATTGAATTTGGCATTGAATTCATAAACTGAGTTATCGTCTGCATAACTAGGTAGATAATTAATAGTAAAGCAGTAATATGGCTGGATTAAATTAGAATATAGCCTCGGGAGACGTCTGCAATAATATGTAATTCTTCATACGTTTGGCTATTCACAACTACTTTCATAAACCTACCTAAGAGAAATAGCTCGATTTCGCAAACTCTCCAAGAGACGCCATGTCTAGAGGCATTGGTAAGCAAATATTTATTTCACACTTTGCTAAAAGATTTTGACAATCGGTTGAGTAACAAAGCGAACGTCGTAAGTGGCGTAATGGAGCGAAACCAATACTGTTTGTGTGTGAAAATTGGTCGAAAGCACACACGGGAAAAGGAAAAAAAAAACTATATGCGAATCGAATAAGTCCACTTGGCAAAACAAGTCCACGAATCTCTCCACGTCTCAGTCTCCTCGTCATAAACTGACCTCGAATGAGCAACCGTGCTTTTATGCACCTGATCCAGCCATCGCTCAACCAATTAGCGCCCAGAACCAGCCAATAAAAATGGCTACAGGCGACACCAACACATTTGACAACACGAAGTGCTGCCCGATTCACCTTCAGTCAGAAGCTCGCCGATTCGCTGTCACCACACACCATTGCAAAACATATACGCGACTTTAGCCCTTTTGGGTCGGTGATGTAAGTCTCCGCTACAGTTTCTTTTTTAGTCAAGAAACAAGGGATCTCGAAGATACAATGGGCGTTCGAGGTGTCGAGGTTCACTTAGTCCTGCAATTTGCATCACTTCTCGTTGCTGCCCGCGCATTTCATCGACGGTCGAGCACAGTAATCTGTGTAAAGGGAAAAGACACAGACAATATGCTCACCCAGGCGGTCACGGCGAATCGGCAATAATAACATTCAGACAATATCTATACGCAGAACGTAATGATAATTAATACGAGAGAGTGTAAATTGAAATTATTAAATTGAATATAGCGGATACTATCGGTAAAGATAACAAATCTAATTCAGAAAAGGAATAAACAACTAATATAGTTAAAATTCAGTAATCACACATATGAATTTCTTTATAAATTAAGTTCATGTTTGCAAAGTGAACAGCTAAAAGGGATTCTTTAAGACAACGATTTCATCATTATGTGGAACATCGTTCATGATCGGCAAAACGAAAAATGATATATGCCAACTCTCTGTGCAAGCAGAGGAGAGCAGAAGGAGGATTAAATAACAGATGGAAGAGGATGAAGCTCTATTAATGAATTTAAATGACGTGTGTCGCTAAGCTTTTATAGCCTAATCAGATAGGCTTTCAAAAGATGACACTCACGAGATGAATTCACGTCTGGAGTTAATTTGTCTCTGATCCGTTTGTGTTCACTTATTCATCATTGGATATAAAAACGACGCAAATGTTATCATGAAAAGAAAACCAAATTAAATGAAGCGAAAACTTATTTAAAACTAATAATTGCAAAATAATAAAGAAAGAAAAATGCATAATCTGTTTATATATATAGTAATAATAATCATAATAATAATAATCATAATAATAATAATAATAATAATAATAATAATAGGAACGGGAAAAAAACGCATGACTTCTTTATACATATGGTAATAATAATAATGGAAATGGAAAAAAAATGCATGGCCAGTTTATACATATGGTAATAATGTTAATGTAAAAGGAAACACGCATGTCCTCTTTATACATATGTTAACCGCATACTCTCAGTAAAAAAGATTTGGAGTCTTGACTATGGAGCTTGGATTTACTCTTTATTTTATTAACTCTATACAATTACATTAACTTCAATAATTTCTAATAGCACCGTGTATTTTCTAACATTCAATAAGACAACATGTAGAAAAGGTTGTTAGCAATGCAATGAAATATTAAATGTGTCGGAGCACCGTTTGTGCTTACCCCGAGTATAATGATCCGATATTTGCATGTTTTACTATTTGTTACCAAACATGGTCAAGGAATATAACTTCGCTTTCAAACAAATATTCGTTGTTATTAATTGATATTAATGAAGGTATTAATCCATCTATTCTCGCCGCAGTTATGGGTTAAATATAAAGACAGTTCTTTAGTTTTGGTTGATAAACATTCGTGTCATGGTGACTCGATAAAATAACCCATCTCCCGGACAGTCTGGTATCGTTGTGGGGAGAAATTAGCCCAGGAAATGCCTAGTGTCTGAGAAACTTTCATTCATGTGTAGCCATTCTGCTGTAGGCGGATAAAGCGTTTTGTTTTTAATATTCGTTAAGAATGTTAAAAGAGGTTAATATTAAATGTAACAAAGGATAAGAGAAGGTTATAATTTATTGCTTGACAAAATGATGTCCGTCAAATTATGTGACCTATAATACGTTTAATTTATGTTTATTGCATTTTTATACATATTTTTCTAATTTGTATAACAAAACCTTTAGAGTTTAATTGCTTATTGCAGAAATGATCAATATTTTCACTTTGGCTGCTTTTCTCTGATGATCCTGTACACATTTTATTCGAACACAATTTTCAATTTTAAGCATGTATCTTAAAATATCATTTAATACTAGACTCCTGCTAATTAGAGATTAGTAGCACAGTAAAAGCGCACTTTATATATATATATATATATATATATATATATATAACGATCACTATGTACAAGACTGAAGAGCCACACGATCCAGATGGTTGGAGGGTAAACGATAAGAGGCACAGTTTATGAGAATGTATGCGATAGATAACGTTTAATCCTAGACTTGCACAGCTTAAGATTTCAATGACCGGTTCCTCAAAGTTACGATTTCTGGGAAGAAGGTGGTTGAGTGGATCATGCATCTCACCAATGGAATGCGAATGGAATAAGCGTAGTTCGCTACTGAGTCTTAGCTGTGAAATGGTGGAATAAATGCAGTTTATCTGAAACATTTTCATGGAAATATATATAGATGAGTCAGAGGCTTACATAGTTTCGTCTGTGGGAAGCGTGAAAAACAGTTCACCACCCACAAAATCCGCGTGTTTACTCTTGAACTGTTTCGAGCCTGGAAGTCTAGGAAGCTTCTGCTAATATATAACAACCATACTCCATTTTCCGCCGGATCTGCATCTTGTAAAGTTAGAGAATAGCAGGAGTCAAGTACTTACTGGAGTGATACAGGGAGCGATCCATTTGCCCAACACAGTAGGCCGGGAAGCATATATAAGAGTTACCCTTGACTTCTGGTAGGAGATTAAATCCCAATAGGCACTGAAGTCACCAGGCTCCGCTAAGCGAACACCGACGCCATAGATAAAATATCAGCGTCCGCTCAGTGTTGATTGAGCGTTTTGTGACGTACGGTGACCGTTAATGATTAAGTATAACTCGAGACTTTAATGTTAGGATAAAACAGTGTTTAATAACAACCTCAAATAAATACTTAACAAGCACAAAGAAGTAAAAGTCAACCAAAGTTAACCATTTCAGTGAATACCTTAGTAGTAGCGCGGTTCGGTTTAACGACCGGTAAATCCTAAATCAAACCCCAAATCTTCGCAGCACTATAATTTACACTAATTCGAATGAATAGTTACATCAATAGTCTCTTAGTAATCACCGCAGTCAGTAGCCACAACGCCGCTATTTATATTTAATCATTTCACCCCAAACAAGTGAATAATGATCTCCGAAACAAACAGGTTAATGAGTGCGAAAGTATATAAGAAAAATAAAAATTAAGCATTGACAATAATAAAAGAACGGAATATAATTACTTTTTAAATTTTTGACAGAAGAGAATTGCATTTAAATTTTTGAAGATCAAAATTGATTGGAAAGAAAAAGGCTAGAAGATATTTCCATAGAGATTTCAGAGAAATGCGATGGAAGAAACTATCAACATAGATCCTACGGTTAAATATATACATTTTAAATGTAGAATGACGAGATCTAGCGACCAATCTGGATACTGTGCTTAAATTCGTAAAACCGTGATAGAAAATAGAATAATCTCCATGAATATATTCATAGGAAAGGCACAGGGAAGCTCCTTTACCGGGATGAGAAAATCAGTAAATCCGGGATGCCATGTTAGGAACAAAAACATTGTAGATTATTCTTTTGATTTTATCAAGAATCTCTAAGTATGTACCAGAAGAACAAAACCAAATATGACAGCAAGCCTCAATGCATGAATAAATGGCTGAACTTAAAAAAGCATAAGATAGATTTTGTTGAGAAACATTGTCTAGAACGACTCACTTAACCAACATTTTTTGCAGCAGACCTAAAGATTAATTCAATAAATTCTTTCCACGTCATATGAGCGGAAAATCTTAGCCCGCGAAGGTACAATGATTCATTCTACTGGACGTTTGAATCATTGTTGTTGATGGAAGGGAAAATGATTTTTGTTTGTAGAAATGTAGGATAATACACCCTTTTTCGTGCATACAGAGTAAATGATTAAATAGTTTCGTTCCATTTATTATTTGATGGCTGTCAGTAAAAACATCTTGAAACGTTGTTGTTAAAACTTTCATACCTCAATATGAAATCATCATTATTGCAGAACAGCATTTCAGTATTGATCAGAAGAATAATCAATTTAAAATATTCAAAAAAATATATAGTAGTTTTAGAGTTGGAATTACCATTGAGTTGGTGCATAATTATCAGGCGTTTTCCTAGTTGAGGTATTTGTTAATAAAATTTGTTGTTTTGTCTCCGTTTTTCAAAAAAAAAATCGTTTTTTATTTTCCGGTTATAAAAATGCGTGTCGATAATCATACGTTCTGGAATAGTCTTTTAAAAATGGTGTAGCAGTGTTATTGTTGTGGATTCCGGGATGGAATCCGGTCTCAAATGAATGACAAACGCAGGAATGAAATATAGCAAATAAATATATTGACGTAATAATACAATTGGTAATACGGTTAGTAGATCCAGAAATGCGGTTAGTAGCAATAATAATACATATACAGTCTGGGAAATTCAGTATCGAAGTATGACTTTCTTCTGAGTCTTCGTGCTCGCAACTGTGACTCCTACAAAGCGGTTACTCTCACTCACTGACTCCCTCACTGTATCACATCCGGGTATTCACCGGCAGCAGTACAAGTACACATTGGGCAAGTCCACTTGTATAAAAAGGGGTGGACCCCTTAACAGTTGTGTTTTTTTTTCATAATATTGTTTATAAACGCCTGATAATTATGCATCAACCGATTAAATGGGAAAATAATTTCAGTACTAAGTTGTTTCTTCACTTTCGCATCTCGCTTTCAGTACAATCATTCGGCTTTGCTTACCTGTCAGTTTTGACCTTCAAATATTAAACTCGATTTAAACTGAGTTTCTATCTCATTGAACCAGGTTATTTTATTGTTCTCCTTCTTTGATAATGATTTTCTCAGATTTTTTCATTCTCAGTATCCCCTTGAGTTATACTGGTTTTCTTGTCTTGGGTGTAATTATTTTTTTAATATATGGAAGTAAAGAAATGAAAATAGAACTAAAACAAAATCTACGTTTTATTTTTACAACCTAAAAGGATTTCTTTTTGTGAGACATCTTCTTTCAGGACGTCGGCCATCATGGCTCTCCTCCTTTCTCTGTCAGCTTCGAAAATATTCTTACGCCGTTTATCTTCGAAAAAAAATTCTCCTGGACTTTGTAATGTTTAGTTTTCTAAACAAATGTTTCTAAACAAATGTTTCTAATCAAATGTTTAAACCTGTTGAGAAATCTGTAGAAACAGGGATTTTAATATTTTTTTTCTTTACATGCACTGCTGGTGCAGTTAATTTTGAATGGTTAATTTGTTCTATTACACCAATCTTTTGAGTCCGTCCAATTTGTTCTATTACACCAATCTTTTGAGTCCGTGTTGACTTGTTTCAATGCTGCGAATGGTACAATCCGTTTCGGCGTAAATACTGGCTCCGAACATTTTTTACTTGAAAATCTGCTTTGAATTTTGAACACCGATCCTGTTCATTTGACAGACAAGTAAAACATTTTTACATTCTTCCTTATGATTTTCGATCGGACTTTTTAAATTCGTTGTTTGCCCACTTACGTTTTTACAATAAACTTTTACCGGCAAATCCCATAGTTCAAATCGTTCCATCCAGTCAGTACCGAAGAAATCTGTAGCATTTTTTTAGTACATAAGCATTATTTTTTACATGCTTAATATGGAATGAGACATTACAAGTCATTTCTCAAAAAAAAAAAAATGGAAAAAGGAAAAAAAAATTCTCATAAAGTTTGAAATCGCGACTTTAGGAGTCTTTTTTACCAAAGACTTTCCAATTTCCTTCCATGTGGTTTCACTGATTATTTAAGTATCACTACCAGAGTCGAGTAGCATTTTCACAACCTCATTATTCATTTTCTCATCCACAATTTTTGTTTTTTTTTAGATGTAGATCGTTTTATAGAATTGTACTTGACGCGATGGGGCTTCTTTTCTATACATATTTTCATGGCAACTGCTCTGACGAGCTTTTTCTCCCTGGTGCCATGACTACGTGAATTTAAGCGTGCTGCTAGATTGGCATCTAGATTCCACCCTTTTAATGTTGAGATATTTAAATACAACCGCTATTTCTAATCTAAAAGTTTCGTTTCTCGCACTTCCCACATGTGGAACTCTCTTCCGTTTACTGGCTGCCCTGATAACTGCTTTCTTCAATAATTTAAATGCAATGATAATCACCATCTTCTATCCTCTTGAATCCCGTTCATCTTCTATCCTTTCCTCAATCGTCCCTATACTCAGTCTTTCTCTTCGCTTTCCCTGTCAGTGACACCTTACGTACTATGCCATTCCCGTTTTGCTTGGGGTGAAAGGATAAACAAAAACAAACGAAAAATAGTTCAGTCTGCAAGCAAAATGAAAAAAACTTGGAAGGAATTTTGAATATTATCAAGACTTCATTATATTCTATACTTACAGGCCTATTTCTTTTATTTTTTAAAGAAACCATTCAATTTTACTAACGTTAATATTCCGATTTAAAGGAAAAATATAAGAATTTTTTACAGAAAGTTGTAAAAGAAAGCAAGAACAAAAGGAGGAAACATCAATTTTAAGAACAGAGAATTTATGATTTTCAGCAACAAGAAGACCATTGCATGCAAAGTATAAATTGAAGAGCTACAATAAATCGAGTAAATTAATTTAAATATCTAAGAAAAGATTTAATCTAGGAGGGAAAATGTGACACCGAAATCCGAAGAGACTTGGGGTGTTGAAAAAAAATATTTAAAAATATGAGAAAAATATATAAAAAAAAGAAAAAAAAGAAGTTTAATTAGAAAGAAAGAAAATATGGCTCAACTGGTATGTAATATCGGTTTTCCTATACGATTGTGAACACTGGACAATCTCGTCACGGATGAAGCAGAGACATGAGGCAACTGAAATGTGGCTCTAAAAGTATGGTACTGAGAATACCGGAGACTCCGCATATATAAGCAATGAGGAAGTTTATGAGAAAATAGAAAGTAAAATGGCACTTAAATTTAACAACAGAAAGAGATGCGTGAAATCTCTCTGGCATATATTGAAGGAAGAAGGCTTAGAAAATTTGACACTGACAGGGTAGGTTTAAGGAAAGAGCTACAGAGGAAACTGGCTTAACCGACATAAGTAACTTGCGTAAATCGTTCGCAGATCGGATATTAAGAAAGAAAAGGGAGACAAAATTTACAAAGAGCGATAACGTACAGAATATTGTGCAATTGTCTAGGTTTTGAAGGGAGAGGCACAAAGAAGAAGAAGAAGAAGAAGAAGAAGAAGAACAACAACAAGAAAACAACAACAACAACAACAACAAAAGCAACAACAACAACAACAACAAAAATATTTTCTATGTGAGAGGAGTTTCGTGAATTGCAGAACAATATACAATTGTATTCATTGAAAAATGTTTATAATACAAAAATCTGAAAGCGAGGCAGTGAGTTGGTAGAAAGTTTAAATGTCAGTTTTAAATGAGATAATCCAATTTATTTATTTAATATCAGAAAGAATTTTAACTTTTATTAAAATGGAAATACAAATACTATAAAATATAAAAAATAAGTATGGACATCTACAAGAAATTTGATTAAGTTCGTGATTAACTGGATTTTTCTCTTCAGAGGTAAACCAAAATATTTCATATACGCAGAAAAACAAATCCAATTGAAAAACGTGTGATCACAGGAATATTTTGCAAGACTACAGAGCAAAGTGCAGTAAATACTCCAGCAAAATTCTATTACGCACAGAAATAGTTTAAAGGTAAGGAAAAATGATAGAAAGAAACATTATTTTCATATTTAGCGGGTGACGATAGTCAGTAGAGAGTAGCTTTTTCCTGTATGATTATCTAGTGGTAACTGAAAAAAACATTACGTGTGTTCTTTATATTTGTATTTTAAACGTAATTTGAAAAACTGCTTAAATAACTTATTTATTTCAAAACGTAATACTTTGTTAAATATCGGCATCAATTTACGAATGTATTGATTCTCATGATGTTGGCAAACACGATTCGCTAGAGAAAAAATTCTTTAATTATTTGTACAATTATTTGCTAGGAATTTTGTTTCTCGTTACTTAAATACAGGTTGTTATCTTGAATTTTCCTTGTTATAGACTGGCTATATAAGTATAGGATTTGTGTTTACGGAATAAATTCCAATAACCAACGAATACTATTCTTAAAAGTGTGCTCAATAGAGATTAGAGCAAATATAATTATTCATTCAAAAATTATAACATAAATATGTTATAAAAATCACTACAAAATACCGATTTTTTTTCAACAATTCTAATGTCTTTTCTAGTGATGGTTTTGATTCAACCACCATCATATTGAGACTAGGTTAAATTTGTCTTTCGTGTACATTTGTGGCTAGTCTGATACAAAGTTTAATGTGTGTAGTAGTTAGTTAACTTCGAAGTGCCCCATTTAAAAATGACAAGTGTATTCATATCGTTAGCAGGTTGATATGAGGTTGCACACGGTTGCACTAATATTAATGGGCACGAAGCAGGACGGCAGTGTCAGATTGAGTTTCCAGACCGAAGGCAGCCAATTCATCCAAATTCTGCTGTTGTTTATCGTCGCGTTGTTGAGAAAGTACAGTGGCACAACAAACTATAGATCGAGGAAAACCATGATCCGCTCGTACGCTTGACGACGAAGAACACAATGTACAGGGTGTTGGTGACGATCCAGGTATCAGCACACGTCAAGTATTCCTTGTTTTGATCTGAGGAATCCGACAAAATGTTTGTAAATTTCTTTTTGATACACGCTATATATATCAACAACAAATGTTAACTGTCACGTTGACGTCACAATTTTAAGGACTATATATATATATATATATATATATATATATATATATATATATATATATATATATATATATATACTATTAAATATTCTACATTGATAGAGGAGGTGTGCCAAATAGCAGATATTGACATTTATGGATACTGGAAGCGTAGCAATAATTACATTTACAAAGCAAAAAAAAAAATGTGTGTGTGTGTGTGCGTGTGTCTGTGTATAAATTCTATATGCATTATATATGCGCGGTTCGTAAAGGAAAGTGCTCAATATCAGTGATAGAGTTAACATACAAACTCATGACCATACCACTGAATACATATATTTATATATATATATATATATATATATATATTGTTTAAAATTTGCTATTATTAATAGAGGAAGAGGGCCAAAATTGTAAATACTGACAGTATCTTAACAATCAATATCTATCTATCTATCTGTCTATCTATCTATATATCTATGTATATATATATATATATATATGTGTGTGTGTGTGTCTGTGTGTGTGTAATATAAATATACACACACATATATATATATATATATTCAATATATAAATATATATATATATATATATATATATATATTCAATTCAAGAAAGAGATTCGGATTACTAACACAAAAACAGAGAATGTCTCATATCGAGAATATTTAACATTGAACATAAGGAAAAAATTAATTATTTTTAATAATATGTGTAAATCTCCGCTTTTACCTGAAGACGGACGCGAGACCAGAAACACGTGTCGTAAAATTATGTAAAACAAAGCATAATTTTTTTCTAAATAAATCCACATTACAACCATAAACGTTTTCGCACCTCTCTTCTCTTCTTTTTTTATATATATATATATATATATATATATATATATATATGTGTGTGTGTGTGTGTGTGTGTGTGTGTGTGTGTGTGTGTGTGTGTGTACGTTTGTGTGTGTGTGTGTGTGAGTGTGTTTGTGTGAAATACACTGGACTTGTTCCCAAATCATTTGAAAAGCAAACTCTAGACCGAAACAACTGGCAGTGTTCCATCACCATTGAAACCAAAAACGTGAAACCTCCTAGAAGAGAAAAGAAAGAAATCAAACGACAAAAGAGAAAATCTCGTCTTTTGATGTAAGAATTGATCTTATTTTTCAACACCATTACCATAATGAAAGCGTTCAGCAAGGAATAAATTAAATTATTGGATACGAGATGAATTCGAAGATATGCATACATACATTATATATATATATATATATATCATTCCAATAATTTGGGTAATTGAAGAAGAAAGGTTTGAGCCTACAGATAGTTTAGAACATTATAGGTTACGGAGGTATTCCTAATAGTCTTAAAGATAGGTCTGACTTATATTTAGAAGAAAATATTAGAACAGAATAATAAAATACAATAATCAAAGCCAATTATTAAACCAGAGGAATGAATTAATGTTAAAATGTCGACATAAATACAAATTCAAATTTACATAGCATAAGTTAAATTTAATTTTCTAATCTATTTCTATAATATTAACTCCCCTTTAACTCGGCCAATGCATAACTAATTATAATTTTTATATTTACGCTCTCTGTAACCTCTTTATCAATATTAATTATAATTTACAAATTTCCGCTAATCTAAGTTCCCCCAAATCTCTTTTCTTTAACCCCTTACATCTTTATTTCTGTATATTTGAAAATTATTTTTCTTCCCTTTTTATTCATCTTTTAAGTTTAAATTAATATTTCATTCGTCATATACCCCTAAATTTATGTTTTAAAGTTAATATTCTGGATTTATTTTTATAAAAGATTTTCCGTTTAAGAAAAATAACTTCCACCCTCCCCAGACAATTGTCTCGTGCCTTTTGTCTGACTGAAACATTGAAATGGATAAATTCTGTATTAGTTTTTCGACTAATGTTTTATTTATTTATTTATTTATTTATTTATTTTTAGCTTTCAGAGTTAAATTTTTATTTCTAACACGAACTCAGTTCACACCGAAATCTACGTCTGCCGAAATCGGCTATTCCACATATTAGGTGATTTTGGATTTTATTACTTACATTATTAATACATTCCTGGTATAACAGCAGAATTTTCCAAACTGTGTAAAAACATGGGATAAGTGTCCATCCCACAAAATGCTTAATATGTAAAAAACACTAAGCTGATTGGGTTTCTTTTTTACAGGATTTTAGATAAGTCGTTTAGACAACATGACACCATTTGTCATGAAAATCACTGAAAAACCCTTTGAATTATTCAGCTAGAAATATAACATGTTAAAGTCGTTTTGTCAGACCCACTGTCTTCCTAACTGAGCAATGTTGAGAGGAAAAATATCATTCAGGTATTCCATAATGGACCAATATTCACACACTGACAGCCATCTTCAAAGTCCATTCAAGAACAATCAAGAGAACAGTGAAAAGTTTTCAAAAGAGGAAGCAGTAATGAAGAAGACTGGATCAGGATATCACAGCAACAAGAGGGATAATCGTTTCAGCTTAGAGCTAAATACATTCTTAGTGTTCAAAGTAGGATCCAATAGTGTTATAAAAGCCTTGGAGAATTTCGATAAGATATATTTAATCATTTCTAAGTTACAATGAATCAAATATTAATCTAAAAATTGTACAATTTTGGTGTTACACGATTGGGAAAATTTTGTCGTTACACACGGTATATATATATATATATATATATATATATATATATATATATATATATATATATATATATTAAGCGTTTCACCCCAAGCAAGGCGGGAAGCCACTAGGGTTACAGAAAATTTAGAGCAAGATCAGATAGGAGTGATATAAGAAAAGATGAGGAGAAGGGTAGTGGATAGATAAATGGCAACTGGAGATGTCGATTGACATTACATTTGAATAGCTGGAGATTATAGCTCTCTGGAAAACTAGAATAAGGAAGGGATTTCTACAGGCGAGAGGTGCAAGACATGAAGCTATTTACATATATATATATATATATTATTTAATATCTATATTATTTAATGACTGCGATTTAGTCAACCCATTATGAAATTCCCAGAATATACAAACTAACTGAAAAAATGCTCTTTGTTTCAATACATTTTGTTAACACATTTTTGTGTTGTATTATTCCATGCTATTTATATATATATATATATATATATAATATATATATATTTATATATATAAAAAATATATATATATATATATATATATATATATATATGTATATATATAAGTATATATATATATATATATATAGGATTAAAATATATGTAACAATATTTTTTTATTTATTTTTTAATGATAATGTTATTAAGCATATCAAACGATATGAAAAGAATTTACATATAATAACTGGACAAAACTTGTCTATATTATTTAATGAGAAATGCATCAATGCTGCCTAAATACAAACAGAATATATATATATATATATATATATATATATATATATATATATTCTGAAAATTGACATTTCAGCCTCCCTTTTATTAGATTCGTGTGTACACAGATTCTTTTTTGTAATATAACTTCGTTAAAAGAGAAAATGGACGTTCTATTATTTTATTATTGTGGGAAATGTAATAAATGAATTGCTAAAAGAAATAGGATATGTGCGGTGTTTGAAGTTGATATCACAGAGTGAGGCGTATTGTTAGCAATTAAGGCCGTTAAGTTGTGAAGTGGAAATTTTGATCCGGAAGACAGAGCACGACCCGGCAGCCTCTCAGTCATCGATAATGTGCAAATCGAAATTTTGATGATTAGAATGCAGGTCACAAGACACAAGGCACCCCAGAGATATATTATATAAACTCTGTAAGGTGTTTGAATAGTTCATATGTTTTAACGGAAAGCCTTTAATGAAGTGGACTTCAATCTGCGATTTCATGCTAAATAGCAAAGGCAAACACCTATAATTTTAAAAGAATGATCAAAATTGATGAAAAGTGTAAGGTTTACAACAATGTAGTGTTAAAACTTTCCTGATATATATATATACTCGTGGCCTGACAATTGCATCTAGCATGAAAGAGAATGTCGCCTCTAAGTGTTGACTTCTATGTTCACTTTTATATATATATATATATATATATATATATAAGTGCACGGACTTCCCATGTGTTTGTGATCGGAAATTCAGGCCCCAAAAGGGAGCGAAGATTCACCTTACAAAAATAGGTTGTGCTTCTCTGAAAACGGTTCAGGAGCAGCGCTCTGTCAACACAGATAAGACGTCGGGAAACCAATGCCAGGATGCATACCACAGTGCTGAGGATATCCAAGCTGTTGAATCAAAGGATGGGACGCAACCCAAACTGCCAAGAATCAAATTTCCACCAGCATCCAACTCGGAAGCGTGGTGTATGCTAGACAACATCATTAGCAAGACATTACGTAAAGAGCTGGGAAGAAAGAAATATCACGAACGTTTGAACGAAAGTAGTAAAATAATCTACAGGGTTTGTAAGGAAATCTACGGCGTGAAAGAGGAAAAGGATAAGCCACCACCCAAAAAGAACAGGCGTCAACGGTTAATGCAAGATTTGCGAAACAAAAAAAGAAATCTAAAACGACAAATCCGTTTCGCAAATTTTGACGAGAAAGAAGGCTTGCTTAAAATCTGACAGGAACTTAAAGAGAGGCACAACGCTCTTAGCAGAGCTGAAAATTTAAGAAAGAGACGAGTGAAACGAAGGAAAGACCAAGAGAGTTTCTTCCAGGAACCGTACAAATATGCGAGGAATATATTTGATCAACCAAGATCAGGTGTGCTTAAAATAGAGAAAAATGTTCTAGAGGTACATTTAAGAGGTATGTACTCTGATCCTAAACGACATATTCCTCTAGATCATAATAGCAACTTATTTTGACCAGCCGTTCCTAAAGTGAAGTTTGATATGAAACCACCCACCCGCGAAGAAATAAAACGCATAGTCGACAAAAGTAGGAATAAATCTGCACCTGGCCCTAACGGAATACCTTTCCTTTTATACAAAAAATGCCCTACTCTTCTTAAATGGTTACATACTAATTTAAAATTAGCATGGAAAAATTACTATATCAGCCAACAGTGGATGGTAGCGGAAGGGGTGTACATACCCAAAGAAAAGAATTCCAAGGACATCAGTCAATTTCGGCCAATTTCGCTTCTCAATGTCGAAGGAAAGATATTTTTCGCAGTTTTGACATCGAGGTTGACCAAATACCTTCTCGATAATGAGTATATTGATATATCAGTACAGAAGGGTGGTGTTCCAGGAATAGCTGGTTGCTTAGAGCATGGAAACATGATCTGAGAGGCCATTCAAAAGGCAAAAATTAAAAGGAAAGATTTGGACGTCATTTGGTTGGATTTAGCTAATGCCTACGGATCAGTACCTCACCAAATGATACAATTATCATTACAAATGTACCATATTCCTGAGGAAATATCTATTATGCTAGGAATTTATTTTGATGGTTTCCTCATGCGTTTCACGACAAAAGACTTTACGACAAAGTGGAATAGACTTGAAGTTGGAATTGCGATGGGATGTACAGTGTCACCAATACTTTTCGTTCTAGGAATGCAGCTGATTCTCAAAGCGACAAACAACAAGGCTGATGTGGTTGAGCTTGGTGGAGGTTGTCAAATGCGTGAAAGCGTTCATGGATGACACTACAATCCTCTCATCCAAAGTAAGTTCAACTCGCAAGATATTAAGCTTGATGGACGTCCTGATAAGTTAGTGTAGAATGAAATTTAAACCAAACAAGTCCAGAAGTCTTTGTCTTACAAAAGGAAAATTGAATAAAAACATAAATTTTGTAGTAGGTGGCCAAAGAATCCCTACTGTATCAGAAAAATCAATGAAAAGTTTAGGTCGGTGGTACGATCAATCCTTAAAAGATACCAACCAAGTAAAAGAAACATCCAGGTCATTACAAGATCTTCATAAGATAGATCTTTGTCCTAGAAAAGGAAAATACAAGGTATGGTGCTTAGAGCTTGTGCTCATTCCAATGCTACTATGACCCATACTTGTATACGAATTTGGAATGAGTACAATTGAGTCAATGGAAAGGAAAATGAACAAATATATTCGAAAATGGTTGGGTTTGCCTCCAGGTTTGTCTGATATCGCATTGTACTGCAGACAAGCAAAACTAAAGTTGCCATTTAAATCGATTGTGGAAGAATATAAATCCGGAAAAAATAGACTTCAAATGATGTTGGATGACTCCAAGGATAAAGCAATAAAAGCACTAAAGCCAACATTAAAAACAGAGAGAAAGGTCAGAGAGACGATAACAAGTACTAAAGACAATCTAGCTTTCAATGAAGTCATCGGATACACTCAAGCAAGGGAACAAGGGTTAGGACTAAATGAAAGGCAATGGTGGTCGAAAACTTCTGGTAAAAATCGCCGTGACATGGTCATCCAAAATGTGATGAACGAAGAAGATAAAAAAAGTCTCGTAAAAGGAGTGCAACAATCCCAACAAGGCCAATGGACAAACTGGGAGGAGGCTCTGCAGAAATCTATTACTTGGAAGGACATTTGGCAGAGGCCTCCACTCAGGTTGAGTTATTTAATACGTTCCACGTATGACCTGCTACTATCTAAGGACAATCTTGTTAAATGGAAGAAAGAGAGTGATCCTACTTGTCCCCTATGTAAGGAAAAGCCACAAACATTAGAACATGTCCTTAGTTCCTGTAAAACAGCCCTTGTCAATGGAAGATACACATGGAGGCACAATAGCGTTTTGGATGAGCTGGTCAAAATTATAAAGAAATATATGAATTCTGAGTCATCTAATTCAGCCCAGAAATTTGTTGCAGAGGGAAAAATATATGTCGGTTCTAAGCAAACAAGCAAATGTCATGATATACCCGGAAAAAATCTCCTTAGTTCTGGTGGCATCTGGGAGATATCTGCAGACCTTCCTGGTTGGCGTAATGATTATCCCAAAATAATATCAAGTAAAGGTCTGCGACCAGATATTGTTATTCTGTCAAGGGTGAACTATAAAATCATCCTGGTTGAATTAACAGTACCATATGAATGCCGGATGGAACAAAGCCACGATTATAAAACTAATAAATATGAAAATCTAAAATCAGAGCTAATAAAGGAGGGGTATAATGCAGTGGAAATTGGAGCAAGGGGTTTCGTTTCAGGCACTCTGTACCAATTTCTGGGCAAAATTGGAATCAAAGGGCGTAATAGGGCCAAAAGTATAAAACGCCTAATAGAAATAACAGAAAATAGTTCTATGTGGCTATGGAAAAAGCGAAATACTCCGTGAAGTGTTTCAGCGAACATGACGGCATGACATGACTGATTGTGAATGCGTAATGAGGTTCACGTTGCATTCTCAGAACGCGAGGTTTGCCGTTTTTCGGAATTTTCGTAAATTCAATTTCGCCGTTACACATTTGAACTAGTTTATCTACAACACTTGTATATCATTATAATGGGACCTCACATCAGTGAGGGGGGGGGCTGGTGTGCAACTGAAACCGTTGAGATGAAGGCCCCGAAACGGTGCACATTCTCTCCTGATGACCGCAGTTTAAATATAAATTCGAGAGGAACACATCAAAATTAAGTGAAGTCATATGTCGTAGAGAAGCTCGGTAGAAGTGTCATTGGCATGAGGAGCATTACACATTCATCTCGCTTCAGGTGAGTTTCAATTACTTTCCAGTAATTTCCTTCTTATATATATATATATATATATATAATTATTTTTTATAAAAAAAAAATTATAACATAAATATGTTATAAAATCATATAGGGAATTACGCTGGCGGGGGCATATGCAATCTTTAATCACAGTGACTATAGGTACATGACTTCATTATCCAAGTATTTTTGGAATCTAAACGAAAAGAAAAAACACCTACGGTTAAATGGAGTTTGATTAAGAAAGCCCGTAGATGTAACTCCCTATATGCCCCATGTTACCTATGCCTTAACGAAAAATTTGAAATTATTAGATTTAAAAACAAGGCTGATCTCTTAAATCAAAGATATGAACTAACTGTTAATTGTAAACACCGTTATAAATTTAACTTAGTGTAGGGGTCGTATACTTTAAATGGTAATGATATGTCGCTGTAATTTTAATAGATTAGTACTTTTATTGCCTGATGGCCATCCTGACGATATGAATGTGTATTGTTTACTTACATAGTGTTATCAGTGTTGGTGTATATATTTATTCGTGTGTAGGTTTGTGTGTTTGTACTGCGGAATGTGTAGGTTTGTATATCAGTGTATTTATATGTTGTTTTTTTGTTTTATATATATATATCAGTATAACATAATCAGTATAACACGACGAAAACGATGGACATAAAAACAAGTCTTATCCAAAACAAATAAATGAAAATTTTAAATGATCAGCTTTCCGTTTGAGCGTGGTCACGTTGTCGTCAAATGGGCGACGCTTTCAAAACGTATTCTTAAAATTTTTTATAAATTTTATTCCGATGGAAAGATTTTTCATATATACAGTTCGTCAGAAAATCTTTTCTGCTCTTGTAGGAATACGCGGAGACTGGTAGATTCCTGTATCTTCGGATAAGCATGCAGTCCTCTATGTAATAAAATGAATTCAGGTTTGTATTTCCAGTGGACAGTATGATAAGCAAATATAAATGGATATAAATCCGACAGAATGAAGAAATATATATATATATATATATGTGTGTGTGTGTGTGTGTGTATAAGGTGAGAGAGTGAGAAAGATAAGAAGAAAAGAGGTTTAAAATTTTGATGTATATGTGTATGTGTGTGTATGTGTATACATATATATATATATATATATATATATACCTCGAGGGGGTGTAATGTTTGACAAGGTTGGCTCGCTAGATCAATTAAGACTTAGTAGTGAGTTCGTTCCTCACTGGGTGCCCCCTAATTTCGGCTTTGTGCCACTGTATATATATATATGTATGTGTATGTGTATGTGTGTGAATATATATATATATATGTGCATGTGTGTGTGTGTTTATATATATATATATATATATATATATATATATATATATATATATATATGTGTGTGTCCTATTTTATATATGTATATAAATTTATATTTACGTATATTTCTGTTTGTATGAATGTGTTTATATATGTATGTTCGGGTATATGTATATTGGTGTGTGCATGTATTTGGATGTATTTTCATGTATGTATATGTATGTGCGTTTATATATGTATTTGGTTGAATGTCGTTGTATTTATATGTATGTACGTATATATTGGTACTTGTTATTATAGATAGGTATATTTAGGTATATGTTTATATGTAGATATGTATGTATGCGTATATATTTGTATGTTTGTGGATGCATATGTGTGTATGTTGATATCTATTATATATGAGATTGTTTGTGTGTATGTGTATGTATGGAAATTTTGGTATGTCATTACTGCCGCAGTAGTTAGACTATGTATATATGTTCATATGTGTATTGGTGCGTGTATATATGTGTTTATATATGTGAGTATGGTTGCATAAATGTGTGTGTATATGTGTGTATATATGTTTATATGTATGCATGTGTACTTGTTATCATAGATATGTATATGTGTGTATATGTTTATATATTTATATGTTTGTATTTCTGCGCATGTATATATATGTATATATATGTATATGTATGTATGTATATGTGTGTTAGTTTGTGTTTGCTGCCGCGTGTATATATGTGTTTATATGTATATGCGTATGACAGTACACTTATTTCTGTAGGTTTTCTTTATCCTGTTTTCCTTCGCCTAATATATAATGAAACTATTATCAACTTATATGATTAAAATATGTTTTTATTGATATTTGTGGTTTTGGAATTTTCGTTTTAATATATATATAATAATACTATTTTTAACCATTTTTATCTTTGTATATTTGCTCGCTTAAGTTATATTTTAATAAGTGGCTAGCATATTTTTAATGATACTTTCAGTCTTAAATATTTATTGGTTGTGGTATCTGATTGTCAAGGTCAATGTCTGTGGATGTGTTTACATGTATTTATCGGTGTCTAAGTGTATGGAGAGTGCATTCACTTTTAATTGTGTGTATGTGTAGGTGTTGGTTTCCCCGTTTCCTGTTTTCATAAAGGGCTGTGGAGATGTTTGTGTTTCGTCGCTTTTTTGTGTGTATATATATCTAAATATGTCTGGGTGCTTATGTATTATAATCTGATTGTGTTTTTGTTGTTTTGCGCGTGAGTTTAAGACCCCATTCACACACTTGGGATTAAAATATATATACATGTATTGTCAAATGACCGGATATTGTAGCGTCTGTTCTAACGTAATTTCAACGAAGAAATAAATTGAATAACATATGTATTTTTTTTCTCCTCAGTAATTTTAATGATTAAATTTGGATTTTGAAATTGGCAGTTTTTAATTTTAATATCAAATTTTATCATATAATTTAATAATTATTGGTTAGAATAAATTCTTTTTAATATTACCCGTATTTTAAAGATCTGAATAGCTATTATAACATGATATCGTTGTCAAGCTTTTGAATCTTCCTATACTTGGATTTTGATTGGTAATTTTAGCTTTTGTAACAATGTTTTTCCCCCTAGTCTAGGATCGTTTTCAGACAGTTATTGTTCCTTGCCTAATCGATTATGATCGATCATGAACTGACCAAATTTTGTTTTGCATGAAAATAACGCCAGGTGTCAGCCTCTTTGTAGATCTGGTAAAGATCGGCATTTACCTGTGATAACTTACAACCGCTTCCGTACACATTTGAAATTGCATCGCCAGCTTGCCACTTGTTTTCATCTCTGCAAAATTCTTTTCGCGCGAAAAAAAAAAATGCAGTTCTTTAGACCAGTAAGACCTGTTCAGAAATATATCAATTTCTGGGACGATAGAATCGTTGAATCTTCCCCAAATATGGCGAAATGTAATGGAACCAAGTTGCATATATGTGTTTGAATAACTCTATGTAGAATTATCTAAATGCTTTCTTTGAAACTCACTTAAAAAACAGAAAATTCATAAATACACACACACACACACAGACAGACAGACACACACACACACACATATATATATATATATATATATATATATATATATATATATATATATATATATATATATTATATATTGGTGAGTGTGCGTTTGTCATTTGTTCATGAGACTGTACCCTTGAGCACACATTTTTCATTTATTACTACGTGGAAGTATTTTACCGTTCACATTCCCAGTAGAAGTATGCTATATGAGATATTTTTTTCAAAGTCGAGCAACGGGTGGAATCTTAGAGAAGTGTATTTATACGTTTCCTCAAGGCAAATGTGCTAAGTTAACAAAGAAGTCACTCTGGATTTTCTAGTTTCCTGTTTCATTTAAGCTACTTCACATTTCTCAGTTTCTCTCTATATATATATATATATATATATATATATATATATATATATATATATATATATATATATGTGTGTGTGTATGTATATATATATATATGTGTATGTATATATATATGTACATATTTATAGATGTATATATATATATATATATATATATATATATATATAATATAGAGAAAGGTAAGTGTTCGTTAATGTTTCTATGAAGACGTTTTGCGTGCATAATTATTCGACTATTAATATCCGAGTGAGTCGTGCCTCATACAGATATTCTCATTTAGTATTCTGCCAACCGAACCTCATTTTCGTGAATACGATTGAACATAGTGCAAATATTTAATTTTACATTTTCTCGAAATAGAGGATTGTGCACCTAAAAACAAAGTTAGTCCCTGATAATTATTAGTTGAATCCCTTGGTTTCGTAATGCCAAAATCTCATATAATCTCGTTTCGTGAAAAAAAAATGGAGAAATTTGACGAGACATTAGATTATTAATCGATATTAATTATCCCTTTATAAAAGTCAAAATTAAAACTGCGAACAATTTACTGGTTTGAATTAACAGTTCTGTTGAACATTCAAGGAATATGGTGGAGTGGATAACGGCTTGGATTGAGTCGAGTTCGATTTGCAGTAAGTTTACATTCACTTACATGCTAATATCCTTAGGAAAGGTATGACGCTTCTTTTCTCTCCAGCTATGGGTAAATAGCAGGAGAGACCGGGTTCTATAGCTTGGATGGCGACTGCTCTACGGCAGAAAGAAATGGCAACCTATTGCGGGAAAAAATCTGACTCATCAATCATGTATCGAAAGATTAATGATCGCCTTATTAATTAGTAGGTCTCCGTCAGTCGGTGTCATCTGAGGATGTTGCGCCCTGGTGTCAAGTCATGTCAAAGCTCTGGGACAGCGCACGTTGTGACTGGTCATTGGGGTTGTCTACACATGGGGTGCCATGATCCGTTTTCGTCGGCTAATGTCTGACTGATCCTTTCACTTTATCTGAGTTGTTTCCATAGCAATATCTATTGCAGCCTGCGTCTGCATCTTCCATATTATATATGTTAATGTACAGAGCTTTCATAAAGACTTTACAAAAAAATTTTCTAGCACAGCCGGTGACAGTAAACAGATCTTTTGCCTGAGGCTAGTGCGTCTTACGCGATGTCCCTTGGGATGCAAGTATCTCTCATCCGTACGGCATGGCACAGACCAGCGCAGTGTGACCAGGGTGTTGATGTTGAGGAGGTCAGTATAAAAGAGTATATGGGTATAGGGTACCTTGACCCACAACTTGATGTAGAGGATAACGCATGTCAAGACTGTTCAACTGGCTTGGTGTATGCTGTCCGTGTTTCATTATCATACGGAATGCTGATAATACAGGCATTGTAAACTGTCATCTCTGTAGGAGTTGTCAGCTTTGGGTTACCCCAGGTAAGTGGTAGATCAGCCTAATGTTGTTGCAGTAATGCTAATGCGCTTGTTAATTAATATCAAAGGGCAGATTGTCGTTGATGGTGCACCCAAGATATGTTAACTGGAGGATGGCATCAAGTTCGTAATTGTCGAGGGTGATGACACGGGATATATCTAAATCCTGGTTCAGCACATTCGTCTTTTACGACTGATGGTCAGACCAACGTCTTTGTAGAAATGGAGAAAAATGTTCATGATGTACTGAAGTCGAGATTCAGAGACGGTCTCGATTGCAACGAATGCATGTTGATAAGTTCTCTCCCGATGTTGCCCGGTTGTTTTCTTGCCTTTAAACCGGCGGCAAACCTAAGTTTCTTCTCTCCTTGCTCCAGCTCTCGGTGTAAATTGCGATTCCAGTGTGAGCGAACGTTGGTGATGTCATTCCACCACTCGATGTCCATGTCCGTCGGACTCATATTAATTTTGCAGACATTACTAGAGCGAAGATGAGGTCAGTCGAGTGGCCTCTTGCCGGTAGACAGTTCCCCATAGAGATGACCCCGGCGTGAAAAGTGCACACAATCAATATCACAGATTGAACCAAACCTTGTAAATGGAACTATGTAGACGAAATTGTCGAGTAGAACAAAGTCACAAGTCGTCGTGATCGAGAGTTCGAGTGTACCATCTTTGATTTAAGTACTGGTCACTACAGATAACGCGCTCTCACTCCAAAATCCTAACTCTGCATATATTGTGGTTTATACTGCACAGTTACAGCATATATTTCAAGTGACCTCTTTGGGCGTTGAATAAATATAAATGTACATGTGGAGACGTCTGCGACAGGAACTGTACGCAGTCATGCACGGATACGAACGGTCTTTCATTATATAAGTACACACACATACATGGGCGACAGTGCGCCTGTGTAGGCGTGCGTGTATGTGTCTGTGTGTGAGTGTGTGTGTGTTTGTTAAAATAAGATATAGAATGACGACAACGTTTTCAAGAAATTTGACAAATGGAAAAAAGATTCGTTGAAACTAGATTTGATTACGCATTTCGCCTCTCTAGGCGTCATCACATCCCAAAACTAAAGAAAGGGGTGTGTGAATGTATTTGTGTATTTGAATAATGAAATACTACACACTTTTTCCCTCAGTTGGCGTTTCTTTTGAAGAAAGAAAGGAATAAAAATCAGTGAATTTTAAATAAGTTGTTAATATTTGTTCTATATCATTTCGACATACACACAATTACTCAAATTTCTTTCTTTGGTTTCCTGGATCTGATGAAGCTTTAAAAGGCGAACCCGTAATCAAATCTAGTTTCAGTTAAACGTCTTTTGCATTTGTCATATATATATATATATATATATATATATATATATATATATATGTGTGTGTGTGTGTGTGTGTGTGTGTGTGTGTGTGCGTGTGTGTGTCCGTGTGTGTGTGTATGAAACTGTATCACCTCAAACAAAGCAGTAAATCTACTAAAATACAAGGGTTAACATAGTCTGCAAAAATTAAGAACAGAAACATTAATGACGAGAAGAAAAAGAAGAGAGTAATCCGGTGGGCAGTCGATAACGACTTCCATTACATATAAATTTTTGCAGATTAAAGTTGACTGGAAAATATTGAGCCAAAATGGAGTTCCACAAACGAGAAGTGTGAGAAAACAAACTGTTCGCATAGAATTTGCAGCTACTTCTAGCTATCACAACTGTAAATTGATGAGATCTCGAAGCCAGTCTAGTACTCTTCTTAATTAAAAAAAAAAATCTAGATACCTTAGTGAAGAACTCATTCGAACAATTACCATGAAAGTATTTACAGAAAATGTTGAGGGATTTAACCTTTCGGTGATGGAAAAGTGACTGGAGCTGAGGCAGACGAGGACCAATTATATTTCTGATTCTTCTATGGAACTTATTAAGAAGCTCAAGATAAATAGCAGGAGCACTTGACCATGTGTGGCAACAATATTCTAAGCATGGGCGATTATTAGACTTATATTAAAATATAGATTCTGGAGAATTCGCACGACATAGTCAACCGACTATAATTGCTAAACTAGCAATAAATTTAATAAATATTTCCACTTCAGAGAACGTAAGGTCGAGGCAGCGCAAAGAGTCGCTTTCCTAGAGGAACGCATCAGCAATGCTAATGGAAGGCAATGACGGCTTTATCAGATTAATGAAGAGTATTTTAATTTTGGAAACGTTAAAATTAACAAGGCACTTTTGTCCCAGTTAACTACGGACTTGAGTTCATTTTGGACCTCGGCTGCCATTTTGACCATGTCAAACAGATAAGCTTAACTATTTCGGTAGGAAAAAATTGTTGCGTCATCAGCGTAGATAACAAAGGGAGAGTTGATGCCATCAGTAACGTTATTAATGAAAATTAAAAAAAAACAGCCGAAGGATGGAAACCTGATAAACACTGGCGTTAGTGCGAAAGCATCTAGAAGAGTAGCTGTTCAGGATAACTCTCATTTCATGATTTGTTAGGAAATACTGGAGCAGTTCAAAAAAGTGTCCGGAGACGACGTAAATTTTCAGGTTGTGGAGAAGACATGAATGCCAGAGCCTGTGAAAAGAATCTTCGATGAGAGAAATTCAGCATTGATAAGGGATTGCAAAATAAGTGGAAGTAAAATGAGTCGGACAGATCACCAGAGTTACTAAAAACAGATTATGACTTCCATATATATATATATATATAGATATGGAAGTCATAATCTGTATATATATGATGGACTCTCCCGTCGTTCTCGACGCATGAGTGTCTTTTAGTTCAGTTTTTATGTTTATGTTTCCTATCAGACAACAATACTGCACTGGAATTGGAAACAAATTCACAGGAAGGGCTGAACGCCATTTGGGCTGATGCATTAGCCCGAGATTTTGTGTTAATTCTTAATTTTCTCAGATGGTTGAGACGATTCTATTCAAAGTAATACTTAGGTAGGAGGTGTTTTCTTTTTGGGTCGGTGTATATATATATATATATATATAAAAACTCATCGAGTCTTGAACAAACCTCAATAGAATGCAGAAAGCACTGGACTGCCGTTTCGTGATATATTTCGGACTCATCAGCAGGGCATCCACTACCGAGAATTGAAACCCAAACAGTTACATTATCAGGCAAATGCCATACCAACTGTTCCAACGCGCCGTGGTGAGGAAGAGGTAGAGAATCAGACTCGATATCACGATGCTTGATCACATATTCTATGGTGGAACTCAAACGAGTTTCCTTACTAATAGGACTGTGCCCTCACGAGCGACGACT
>CAHIKZ030000333.1:1165000-1180000 GCA_903632075.3 Acanthosepion pharaonis | reverse complement strand
TATATATATATATATGTGTGTGTGTGTGTGTATGTAATGGTGGGAGAGTAAGGGAGAGATTAAGTTGTTCCAACAAGAGAGAGGTGTATATTTTACAAAACACAACGTTTTGGCTTATAATGTCGATATATTTATTTCTTTAAAATTTATATATTATACTTTATTTTCCATACGTTTTTCGACACGCGTTTCAGGTCTTGTGACCGTCATCAAGCAAAGAATGATTATTTCCATATTTTATTTAAGGATTTCATTCATGTTTTCCTATGTTTAACCACTTTATTTTCTGTGTACATATATACATACTTACATACCTACATACTTACATATATATATATATATGTGTGTGTGTGTGTGTGTGTGTGTTTGTGTGAGCTGATGATTGCGTCTAGCATGAAACAGCCTGCCGCCTCTAAGACTCTAAAGACTAAAATACTTGTATCTATAAAAAGAATGTTAAACATAAAAATGTCTTTAAACAATTGTCGGACTTTGTCCATTTCATAATGTATGACGTCATTTGTTTACATTTGATACGCCATGAGCAGTTATGAATGTACGTGAGAGATTCATGGAAGATTGAAGTTTATAAGCAGTAAATTCGACCTTGCCAATCGAACGATCCTTTGTGGCCGAGCGGTTGGGCACGTCAAGTTAAATACTGTTCCGTATAGGATGCAGGTTCGAATCCTGTCAAAGAACGAATATTTTTCTATGAAAATTTCTCAGGCCGTTAAATGTTATATAATACTGTTTATTATAAACAGAGCATTTACTAAAATATTTGTATTTATAAAAAGAATGTTAAACATAAAAATGTCTTTATATATATATTTTTCTTCATATATAAAAATGTACACACACACACACACACACACACACATATATATATATATATATATATATATATATATATATATATATATATATATATATATATAGTAGTGAGAGAGTCCCCCGCCGATTTCGACGGTTGTCCCCTTTAGTTTTGATGTCACTGATGCACTTGACTGTTGTTCACGCCTTACATGACATTTCCATCGTGCGAGTGACTTGGAACGATGACTACGGAACACGCACTTCTATTTCCAGCTCGTGTCTCACGACTTATAATTACCGCTGTTACGTTTTTTTATTTAATTTTTCTTGCGTTCTTATAATTGTCTTCTTTTCTGGACGTAAATGATGTAGAAATTGTCCCAATTCTTTGTACATCCGAGCGCTTTCCGGGTACTTTCCATTATCAATGATCATTATTTTTTTTACCTTTAACTTATTGTATGGTTTGTTTTATGTATGCATTTAGATTTATAGGCTGCTTGTTTGGATTCTAGGCGAAAAGTACATATTGGATAGTTGCAAAATCAAAATGGAAATGGTTTTTGACTCAACCTGAGTTTAGGCCGATTTTTTTTTTATTAAAAGGATGTGCGAAAACAATTGCCGCTAAGTGTTACTTTGTATACTTTGTTATTCACCTCGTACACATAAAAAATAATTTAATAAATCTAATGAAAATATCAATAAAATACCAAACGCCAACGAGAAACACAAAGTAGCACATGGAATGTCTCGGAATAAATTTCATATTCAACCTCTCGCCTTTAAACTGAAAAGAAACGATTCCAACTTAAATAGAATTAATTTTTAAAAAACGAATAACATGCGATTATGTTCTAAACTTTATAATGTATTATTTCTGAATAACGAAAATATTTATGTGAAAATTTAATAAAAACAAAGTTGTGCTTTGTTTTTTTTCCTCCTCGTCTATTCGTGTTTATTTCATTACGCAAATGTCTGTTGAATATCGGGAAAATAATCATTTTATCGAACTTATAAGGTTTTATTTTGTCGCAGAATTACGAGGGGCATTACTATGCATTAATAGCATACAATGTTAGACTGTAGAAGAAAGAACTTGGCCGCCAACTAAGACAACACTCACGAAAATATAATTTATTAAAACTTGACAAAACAGAATTCGATTTCCTGGAATGTGTTGATATATTAGATTGATATACATTTCTTATTTGTTCTTTATCTTATATATATATATATATATATATATATATATATATATATATATAAACTCATGCCAATTTCACTATAATTGAGAGAATAGAAAATTTCAGAGCAGATAATATCAGAAAGATTTTAGAATTCCATGAAAATAAGTGGATACAACGTTTAAAATCACACTATTCAGACGGGCTTAATCACAAATTTAACAATATAAACAGTATAAATATATAATCCCACAAATTAGGACCTACCCATATTTCTCACCCTCACAAGACAGACATGCTTACGGAGCTGTTGAGGCTTCACACTTATAAATACACCCAAATGAATATACACACTTACACACATCATACTCACTCACTCCCTAATGAGCCAAATGATAACACACACCCATCGTAATATACTCGCTTACACACATCATACTCACTCACTCCCTAAGAACCAAACAACACACACACACACACACACACACACACACACACTTAACAGAGACACATCCCCTTTCCAGGAACCAATAAAAGTCTCAAAATGACCAAGTGAATTTAGAGCAGCATGAATCCATCCAGCTCTCATCTCAAATAACAACTTAAAAGAGACTGACCAACACAAGGACTGACCAAAATTCATGTTAAAAAATCGAAATCAGATGATGCCTACAGACAAAAGCTCATTTTCTCCATCCAGACATTCATTTCTGTAGTTCAACCAAAGTTTTTCTTCTCCTGATGAAATGAAACTACTCGAGGAATCTAAATAAAATAATAAAAATGAAAGAATATTAATATAAACATAGTGTATCTGAAGATTTTAAATGTTAATAATTTCTTTGTTCAGTATATATATATATATATATATATATATATATATATATATGTATGTATATGTCATGGTACTTCATACCAACTGAACCATCTTTCTTCTTTTCCTGTGCCATGTCTTTTAAGGATATAGGCGACCAATTGTACCAAGGTTGAAACTGAATAAAATCCCTATAGCGCCGCTACTCACAAATTCCGTGGTGATACTGATCCATATATTCATAACCCAATGGATTGTGCCCCAAGAGCCACGACATTACTTTCCCTCGAACCTCTCTATTGCAGAGCATTAGCTAAGTCAAGCAAGGATAAACAAGTAATAGAATTTTGGGTAGTGGATGCGAACTGCGGATGAGTCCCAAAATAGGACGAAGCAAAGGTCCAATGTTTTCTGCATTCTGTTGAGGATTCTTCTAGACTCGATGAATTACTATAATGATTTACCTAAACCAAATTATATATATATATATATATATATATATATATATATATATATATATTATGCAGTGTTACATTAGTACATGCACATACCCACTACAAATCTGTACATCTTGTTTCAACGTTAAAAAATCATTTTTTAACGTTTCATCAGGTGGAAAATTACGATGACACATCGTGAAACAAGATACCACTTTTTGTGTGTATGTGCATGTTCTAATATAACACTTAATAAATAAATATATACGGCTCTACGTTAGTATTGACTTATGTATTAAATTAGTGTTTTGTTTTGAACGCTGAAATCTTACTCTTCGTTATTATATATATATATATATATATATATATATATATATATAAAAAATGGAAAATCCAACATATTCTAATTTTTTTAAATGTTAAACATATTCAGTCGATGCTCTGCTTTTATTCACTTATTAAACAATATATTTGTTTATTTATTTACATCTACCGACCTGAATATTCGAGAGATCTTGGTAGAAAATATGCGCTCTCCGGTAATTCGAACCTGCGTCGCCTGTATAATAAATAAAGACAGAACACCTACTCAAATATGAGTATCCATTAAAAATAACTTTTAAAACATAAATTAAATATATATATATATATATATATATATATATATATATATATATATATATATATATATATATATACCAAAGTATATAATTGGTATATGAATTCCAATAACCAACAATTACTATTCTTAAAAGAGTGCTCAATACAAAGTAGAGCAGATATAATTATTTTATAAAAAATTTATAACATAAGTATGTTATAAAATCACTACAAAAATAGCAATTTTGTTTCAACACACTCTGTGTCTTATCAAGTGATAGTGCTGAAAAGAAAATAAATGGTTTTAAAAGTTTCAGATTAATTAACGATCCTACACTAGGGGGAGCATTGTTACAAAAAGCTAGAATAACCAATCAAAAACGAAGTACAGAAAGATTCAAAAGCTTGACAACAAAATCCTGCTATTATAGCTATTTAGATCTTTAAATACGTGTAATATTAAAATAATTTTACTAACTAATAATTATAAATTTATATGATAAAATTTAATATTAAAATTAAAAACTGAATTTTTAAAATCCAAATTTAATCACTATTAAGTTTAAAAACCTCAAAATTATTGAGAAAAGAAAAATATATATGTTTATTCAATTCATTTCTTCATTGAAATTACGTCTGACAAGACAAGGTCTTAGGACAATAGTTACTACTAATGTTAGACAAGTAGATTTTCTAGATGTCACCCTAGATCTTTGCTAACAATATTTTCCAACCATATGAAAAGTTAATTCCAACCCATTATACGTGCATCCCAATTCCAACCATCCCCCCTTCGGTTATCAAACATATACCCACTTCCAATGAATTTAGAATTAGCGCTAACTCTTATAATAAGGAGGTTTTCAATAAACATAGGATTTTTATAATTCTGCACTAAAAAATAGTGGATACAAAAAATACCACTATTCAATAACCTAAAAACCCCGTTAATTGCAAACATAATAAGAAAAGAAGATCTAGAAAGGTTATTTGGTTCAACTCCCCCCTTTCAATGTTATGGTCAAAAACTTTAGGGCGTATATTTATTAACCTAATCAAAAAACATTTCCCCAACCCCTGAAACTAACCCACTTAGTAAAAATATTTAATCCTAATACTTTAAATTAAGCTATAGTTGGTTGATAACCTAGAGCAGATAATTAAAAAAAACATAACAACATAGTCTTTTAACAAGTATAGGAATTCAAAAGGCTTGACTAATCAACAGGTTACTAACTGCAATACTAATTATAAGAATACAAATAACAACTTATTAATTGTAGGAACTGAATAATTGTCCACTACAAAATAACTGTGGGATTACTTCTGTAGTCTATCTTGGTACTATTTCAACAATTGAAAATCCAAATATAAAGAAGTTTTACATTGGTTCTACTATGAAAACATTCAAAACGCTGGCGGGGGCATATGCAATCCTTTAATCACAGTGAATATAGGCATGACTTCATTATCCAAGTATTTTTGGAATCTAAAAGATAAGAACAAAACACCTACGATTAAATGGAGTTTGGTTTCGAAAGCTCGTACATGTAACTCCCTATATACCCCATGTTACCTATGCCTTAATGAAAAATTTGAAATTATTAGATTTAAAAACAAGGCCTCTTAAATCAAAGTTTTGACAGTAAATTGTAAACACCGTTATAAATTTAACTGTAGGGGTCGTATACTTTAAATGATAATGATATGTCGCTGTGAATAGATTAGTATTTTATAGCATAATGGTCATACTTACGATATAAGTGTGTATTGTTTACCTGCATAGTGTTATCAAATAAATATATATATATTTATTTATGTTGGTTAGAGTATTTAACTGAGGAATGTGTGTAGGTTGGTGTATAAATGTATTTATAGGTTTTTTTTTTTTTTTTTACATGTGAGGGTGTATGTGTATGTGTATGTATGTATGTATATATATGTGAGTGTGTGTATATATATATATATATTATGTGGGAAGGTAAGGTAGATTATGAGAAAAGGTTAATAATTATTACTGTATATGTGTATGTGTGTGCTATATATGTATGTGTGTGTGGGTGTGTGTGTATGTATATGTGTGTGTATGTGTGTATATGTATATGTATGTATGTATGTAGATATATATATATATATATATATATGTTTGTATATATATATTATATATATATATATGTGTGTGTGTGTATATGGTTGGATATATATATATATGTATGTATATATGCATATATATATGTATGTGTGTATATGTGTGTATGTGTGTGTATGTGTATGTGTATGAGTATGTACAGGTATGTATGACACGGCAGTATAATGGTTGGCCAGCATGGTTCACTAGATTGGGTGCGAATGAGTAATGAGTTCGTTCACTGGATGCCCCTTGATTTCAGCTTTGTGCCACGATATATTTGTATATATATATGTATGTGTATGTGTATGTGTGTGTGTATATATATATGCGTGTGTGCATATATATATATATATGTATATATATCTGTATGTCCTATTTTATTGTGTATGTGTATTTATATTTAAGTATATTTCTGTTTGTATGTATGTGTTTATATATTTGTATGTTAGACTATATGTATATTGCTGTGTGTTGGTGTTTGAAGGTATATTTATGTATCTATATGTTAGTTCGTTTATATATGTATTTGGTTGAAAGTTGTTGTATTTTTATGTATGCATGTATATATGGGTGGTTGTTATTGAACTTATATTTATGTATATATATATGTTTATTTGTAGATATGTATGTATGTGTGTATATATATTTATGTATGTTTGTGTATATATATATATATAACCTATGTATATTTGTGTGTATGTGTAGGTATATTTGGTATATCATATATATATATATGTGTGCATAAAAGATGTGTGTGTATATATATGTGTGTGTATTTAATATGTATATGTACGTAAATATGTACTTGTTATCATAGATATGTATATGTACGTATGTTTTTTTATATATTTATTTGTGTGTATTTCTGTATATATGTATGAATATATATATATATATATTTATTTTTTTTTTATGTGTGTTAATTTGTTTTTGCATATATATATATATATATGTATATATTTGTGGATTTCTTTTATCCTGTTTTTCTTTTATATAAATGAAACTATTATCAACTTATATGATTAATAATATATATATTTTTATTGATATTTATTGTTTTAGAGTTTTGTTTTAATATATTAAATAATATTATTTTAATCATTTTTATCTTTATATTTTGCTCCCTTAAGTTATAATTCAATAAGTGTTAGCATTTATTTAAGTCTGAAATATTTACTGGTTGTGATTTCTCAATGTCTACCATTGTGGCTGTATGTTTGTGTATATATCGGTGTCTATGTGTATGTAGAGTGTATTCACATTTAACTGTGTGTGTGTATAAGTGTTAGTTTCCACGTCTCCTTTTTCGTAAAGGGGCTGTGGAGTTGTTCATGTATTCCCCACCTCTTCCTTTTTTTTTTTTTTTTTTGTGTGTGTATATTTGTGTGTGTGTGTGTGTGTATGTATCTAATTATGTCTAGATGCGTATGTATTATAATCTGATTGTGATTTTGTTTGTGTCACGCGTGAGTTTAAGACCATATTCACAAACTTTAAAATAAAAACGGAAAAGAAAAAAATATATACATGTATTATCAGATGACCGGACGAATTGTGCTTTTGTCTTGTCAGACGTAATTTCAATGAAGAAATGAATTGAATAAACATATATATATTTTTTTCTTTTCTCAATAATTTTGTAGTTTTTAAACTTAATAGTGATTAAATTTGGATTTTAAAAATTGCCAGTTTTTTAATTTTAATATTAAATTTTATCATTAAATTTATAATTATTATTAGTAAAATTATTTTTAATTTACACGTATTTAAAAATTGTTATTTTAAAATAGCTAAATAATATAATAGCAGGATTTTGTTGTCAAGCTTTTGAATCTTTCTGTACTTCATTTTTTGATTGGTTATTCTAGCTTTTTGTAAAATGCTCCCCTAGTGTAGGATCGTTAATTAATCTGAAACTTTTAAAACCATTTATTTTCTTTTCATCACTTGATAAGACACAGAGTGTGTTGAAACAAAATGGCTATTTTTGTCCATTTTATAACATAATAAATTTTTTATAAAAAAATTATATATATATATATATATATATAAAGAAAGAGAGAAATAGATAAATGGATAGAAAGATAGATATTATTTAAGAATATTAACTACAACTATCAAGAAATAATTATTTAATTATAACTAGCAGCATGGCCCGGCGTTGCTCGTGATTGATTCAAAAATCGTACGACTCATACAGCAATTGCTATCACTTGACTTAAAATATTTTTGCCCTTGCTTGCCTTTAAAGGAGTGCCCTTTGCCGTGCTGTTGTTGCTACATGCCTTACTTCTTGACTATCTCACACTGCGAATTTTTTCTAAGATCTATACTAAACATTAAATCTGTTACGAAAAAAGAACTAAACAAAATGAACACAAAACGATCAGCTTTAAAAAAGGTCTCGTAACAGGAAATCCCGAATGAAAAAAGAATGTTAGCAACAAATACTTTTTTCTGCGGAATCAGAATCAACGTTGAGTATAAGCGAGCGAATGTGCCAATTGGAGTAAAGTGCGATGCAGGTTTAAATTTTTCACACATGTGACGAATGCAGCTATCGATTTTTTTTTGCATGCTAGCATGCTAGGTAACATTCGTGTCAGTCAGCTGTTGGCTATCACGCTGGCCAATAAAATCATCCTGTCTATTCGTGGCAGCCAGTACAAAATGGCCGCAAACTACATGAAAACTGCCGCAGAAGCATGACAAAATCGATTATTTCCATTATCGATGGGAATTGAGAAATGCAAAGACGGTCTTGGCCTTTTCACTTACTTGGAGCATGTGCATGTAAATTTTGGTGTAAATCCGTCGAAAATTGCGGCCGTGCATTCTTTACACACACACACACACACATCCTGCCTTTTATAGATAGAGATACATAATACTTAAATTAAAAAAAAATAGTAAATAAAAAGTTAAAAATTAACAACACTATACAATAGCTAAAATGACCACATTCTGATACGCAATTAATTCTAGCTTTATAATAACCTTTAGATTGATTTTAAGTATAACAGTTCTCGACAAATCAAATAACCGTGAGGATAATAGTACAAACCGGAAATGACTGACCTTGCTCCATTCCATTCCCAATTGACCAGAGTCTAATCTAACAGATACAAAGTGTATGTCTGCACAGAGAATTGAGATTACATTCAAGAATGACAAATTCGTTTTATTTTAAGTGCCGTGTTCTTTTCAGGATGTAGGCAATCACGTCTCTCCACTTCCCCTTATCCCTTGTAGCTCTGAATAAGATTCGTAATCTGCCACCTCCCCCAGACAACGTTAAGCCCGTCAGGTATGTCATGCATTGCTTTCACTTGTCTCTCTTTCCCTCTATTCAACCCTTTAGTATCAGATTCTCCAGGACTTTTTTCCTTCCTCATTTTGTCTCCCGCAAACTTCAGTTGCCTCTTCCAGATGTTAAATATTAGCTTCCTCTTTGATTGCTTTCTCTTCAAAACTTCATCGTTGCTCACAAACTCGGTCCATGATGTTCTCAGCAACATTCTGTAGAACCACATCTCCGTCGCGTCGAGTCTCATCATCTTTGAGTAGGCGGTTCAACATTCGCTGCCGTAAAGAAGGACAGATGTCACGTAACAGCACAGTACTCTTTTTTGTTACCAAAGAAATCCTTCTGTCTCGCAATACTCTGTCCAGCTTTTGGAATGCGTCATTGGCCATGCCAATACGTCTATGGATCTCATTGTCACACTTACGTTCCTATGCTAAAACACTTCCCAGATATTTAAACTTCCGCGCCTGCTTGATTTTAGTATCCCCGACCTACCGAACGCATTTCGAGCTCATCCTTTTACTGATGAACATGCATTCTGTCATCTTGTAGTTTATGCTTTAAGTCCTTTCATCTCGCTCTCCGACGTTATCTTTTGAAGGAGGTTTTGCAATCTCTTTTCCGTGACTGCTATCTGTATTGTGTCATCTGCGTATCTTATGTACATGCTTTCAGCATGACAAACATTTTCCAAATTACTTACTGGCCTCAGTACTACCTTTTATATTTAACCAAGTTTTAACTATGACAAGGAGCAGTTTTATCTAGAAATGTAGCATAAAAAATTATATATATATATATATATATATATATATATATATATATATATATATATATATATATGCATACAATATAACACCCTTCATAATCCATAGCCCAAATAAATAGTTTAAATACAGTAAAAAAAAAGATAACCTTTTATGAAGTCGTCAAAAAACAAACGTTACGACAGTTTTTTTTATATGCACAAATCACTTTCATAAAAAAAATAAAATAAAAAAATAGATAAATCTCCATAGACATACAAACTAGACGAGGGTTAATACATCTTCTGTTTCAAATTTAGACACCCCCACCTTTCCCTGACTTGATACTGATACTTATTATTAACACCCAACACCCGCCTACCCAACTTAAACAATTCGCCCTAGCTGTTACCATGGAAATTTTGATTTCAATTTTTAATACACGTAAATTTCAGAAATACGTTATTCCATAAAAATTTCATTGAAGATGGAACAGAGCTTATTTTAACTCAATTTAATTTAAATAATTATATTGAAGTTTTCGGCTCTTGTTTTGAAACATGGGACTTCTTATGTCGCGATTTGGAATCATATTTTTAAATAAATATATATATATATATATATATATATATATATATATATATATATATGTGTATTCATTGGTCTTTACTATTTTGTTTTCCTAAGTAATGGTCTCATTGGAATTGTGTGTTGTGTGTGTGTGTGTGTGTGTGTGTTGGGAAAAACTGAAAACCGACAACTAAAAACTACCGATTTAGCGCCGGAACAAATCAGGATCGTGACAACTTAGCCTCAGAAAGACATAACTTTTTATAACCGAATAAAAGTAACTTATTATGGATTAAAAAACTTAATTAGGATTAAAAAATACATTTAGTGAATAAATAAAATTTTAGTCCTTAAATACACACAAACACACACACACACACATATATCTAAAATTTTGAGATGGATTCGATGTTCAGAAAAAACACTAATTTATATATATATATATATATATATATATATATATATATATATATATATATATGGAGAGAGAGAGAGAGAGAGAGAGAGTGAAGTTAATGTAGAGAGGACAAACGTATTTGAAAATGGCCATTATTTAGCCCCAGTGAGAGGGACATATGTCCGACAGCTACCATTCATCCGTGGTGTCTTAGCAGTTGTTCTTTCTTTTCTGTTGGACCCATGACGATATGGACGATTGAGAACTGCGCGCTTGCCTACGACATGTTCGTGAAGAATAACGCCACTTTCACAGCAGTTCGTTGCTAATTCCACATTCACCGAAAGCTGGCTGTTCCCACTCGTAACACCAGGTAATGTTGGGTTCATGCACTTCGTACACGAGGTACACTTTTAATACAGCCGGCCCGTCTCAATCCTGCAATGTTCCCACGCTAGTCAGTACTGCCGCCCGTCATCTGATGGTTATCCTCTGGCAGCTTCTTTTCTTCATCTGCTTTGCCCTGCATTGTGTTTCTTGTTCACTGACCGAACTTGACCGCTGAAACGTGTTACGGGGAGCCCATGCTGCAAAAGAAAAAGAACGCTTCCGCTGTCGAAAATACAAATATCATAACCAAATAAGGGAGAAGTTCGCAGGGTTTATTTTTGATTGGTTTATATAGTCGTTAATGCAACAAAATTAACCTTTCTTTTGAAACTCTCTGCCGTGACACGTTACCTCATTCTTCTAAAACTTAGCGTGGGTTAAAACATCAAAATTTGGTTAGTCGGGAATTCTTTCGACAGCAGATCACGTGGGGTTCCACAGCTTCTTCGCCCGCTGCTGCATTTTCTCGTCTGCGTCTCTTGCCGACTCTTGGTTCCAACTGATTGCTTCAAATAAGCGCTCTGTTTATATGTATTTCGCCTGACTCTTACCGGACCTCAGGACTCATCAGTATTCATATCAATTAATTATTTTCTCCAAACATGGAGAAACAACACCAACCAACAAAGCATTCAGTTATGCAAAATAATGCATTCTCCAACAACGATATTTTTTCCCGATAACACATTTTTATGTTAAAAATTATTTTATTGTCTGTTTCAAAGATTTTTTGACGTCGATTGAATATTCCAATAAAAATGACATTATATTTTGACGTCCCTAAACCCAGACGTTCCTAAACTCGCTCCTCACTGTTTTCGTTCGGGTGTCGCCGCTCCAAACGTGACGTCCGCCGGTCGCGTCAGTCGTGTTGTCTCGTCCTGTGACGACCAACTGGCTTGGTATCGGTCGCGGCACCCAAATGTGACGTTCTAACCTTTTGGGTGACTCGGATGGGAATCTGGTTAGATTCGATATCAGCCCCGTCGTTCCCAACTCGTTTCCAACGTCTGGTTACCAAAGTAACTGTCTGATTTTCGCTCGCTGCGACCTTGCTTATATGGACGCCGACCAAAACCGGGGTGGGTTTGTCGGCGCCAGGGGTTCCTCGATAATTCTAAATACATATCCACTTCTCTTATTTTTGGTTAGGAATTTTCCACTTCTTTCCATTTTTGGGAGACTTCTCTTACTCCCACCTTCTCACCATACTTCAGAGGGGCGTGAACTGCCCTCCCCACTTCTTCGTAGCAACCTCTCATACCCATGGCGTGGCGACAGCTTCCTCCTTGCGTCACATGATCACCACTCGGCCAATGATATCCAGCCGGGCGTGTGCGATCCTGCGGGCTTTGTTTCAGGGAAAAAAATATCTTGCTTAAAAAAAAATTACCTTTTTCTTTTCCTCTTCTTTCTTTTTAATCGCAGCTCTCATTTTCTCTGTCCGCAAATAGAACAATGCAATCGGTGGTGGTCATAACTCTTGTTCTCACCTGGACTTCGTCAGTCGTCTTATCGCTAATTATCAGAATGGGTGGTCTAGCCAAAGATGTCGTCTCGAGAAAAAAAAAATTCTTGGTGCAAAAACGGTTATCGCATGTCTTGTCAAAAAAAAAACAAAACGGTCAGATGTTACTTCGGCTTGGCAGACGACACAGTTAATTTTTCATATCTATCCAAAGCCCTGTATTTCACCTGTTCTTTGTCAATTATCAAAATAACATTTTCAATTGGAGTTTTTCTTGTCTAGTCGGTCTGTGTTCTGCTAATTAGATGTTTTCCGCATTGAGCTGCTCTTATCTATCCAAAGCCCTGATAACACAAGTTGTTGACAGTACACAGTCGATTCCCCCATCCACCTAGAATCCTTCTGCCATTGTAATGACATCCCCGATTGGGTCTCGCCTCTCTTTCCTTTTCTTTCCTTTCTCTTTTTCCTTTCTTTTCTTTTTCCCCCTGGTAAATGGTGCCACAATCCTCCCCTAACCTATTTGTCATTTACTCGTAAATGACACCTAAACCCAAATACACCATTTAGCATGCATCATGCATCAGTCCCATGCAATTCTATACTACTTTTCTACATGCAATGTAATGTTCTTTTTCAACTTCTTCTGTTCTACATGCAATGTAATGTTCTTTTCATCTTCTTCTGTTCTACATGCAATGTAATGTTCTTTTTCAAGTTGTTCTGTTCTACATGCAATGTAATGTTCTTTTACATCTTCTTCTGTTCTACATGCAAATGTAATGTTCTTTTTCAAGTTCTTCTATTCTATATGTAATATAATGTGTGCCTGTGCCTCTGGGTGCAGATGTGGTTACTATGGCTTGTTCTTCTTGGTCAATGTTTTCCTCTCCGCTGTGGGAGGTTTTACCGCCGCACGTGTCGGTCTCACGCCAGCCTCCTCCGCCGGTCTTCCTGCAATCTCTTCGCCGATTCTGTATGAGTAAGGAACACTGCTCGGCATCTCCCTCTCGAGTTGCTGCATGCTCATTTGATTATCGTTCGTTAATCTCCCCTTAAACTTCCATATTACTATACCCCCGATGGCTATAACTATGAATGTACCCATCACTACCGATTAACTTATCGCGATTTGATCATCGTCTTCCCAAGCCATAACTTCATTTCCCAACGCACTTAACTTGTCCCTCAATTGATCCATATCGATCTTTTCTATCGGCTTCATCAGTACTGGCATTTTATTCAAGGTAACATTGGAGAATCCCTTCACTATTGGCTCCCACAATTCTGTACAATTGACTAATCCTCTGCCAATCATTTCTATGATTGAATATTTCTCTTCATATCTTTCTTCTTCCTGGTAATAGGGGGGTAAGGAAATAGATATCCCAAATGCCGAACATCCCATGGGTAAATTTAACAGGGATAATGGTGGCCTTACTCTTAATGTCCTTGTGGACTCTCCCCCACATACCCTAGACAAGCTGGTAGGTTTCTGTGTGGCAACTGCCCACACCCCGTCTGAAACACTTTATAGCTTGTGGTAATGCCGTGTTTGCTAATACCTCCACTTGGCAAGTTCTCTTAATTCCCTCTCTCTTCCCTTCAAACAATTCTAGTATGCACATTTTGTTGTTACCAGCCATATAGATAGGGCTTAACGAGGTACAAGTCCCTAGAGCATCATTTCTACACTTTCTAGCTTCTTCAGCTGTTAGCAACATGAATTTCGTTCTCCCTGAATTTAAAGCTATGTATTCTGTTTCCACCTTGTACCTTGCTATCATTCCCAAACCTTGATCTCTTCTGGGGTAGGGAATGGGTAAATTTATAACCTGGTATATCTCGAATATACTCTCTCTATCTAACAACGGAACAGATATCACAACCAATAGTCGTCTATTTTCCAACAAGGTCACACATCCCAGTGCATTATAATATTTCCACAATTCTTTGGTGGGGTCCACTGGCAGCCTTAAATGGTGGGGTAACTCGGCCTGTATTCCGAGTAGCACTTCCCTTAGGTGACTCGGGTTTACTATGCTTGGGGAGAGGTGACCCAATGACAGCATGTCTAATTGCGCTCTCACATGTTCCAGCAAGGTCGTCAACGACTGACTAGTTTGTCGTA
>CAHIKZ030000333.1:1117500-1162500 GCA_903632075.3 Acanthosepion pharaonis | reverse complement strand
AAGAAAAAAGTAATCTACTGATATATTTATGAGATTCTCGCGGACACGAGATTGGAGATGAGAGTTCGAATAATTCGGAAAGTAAAAAGAAACAACTCTTATTTCTTGTGCTACTGTGACAAGCTTGTAGATTGATGCAGATGTTTCTATGTTTCGATAGTTTATTAGGCAGCTTCATGCAATTTTGCAGGATTGGTTAATAAGAGCCACAACGGTTATGCTCAATTAGGGCGATGTATCATTTTCTTATCACAAGGTGATACTCAAATTACATGAATCATCCATACAAAAAACAGAAATAGAAGTTAATGATATAAATGCCGAGAATACATCTTCGCTGACAAATTTAATAAATTACATTAACCCCGAACCTATAGATGAATGTTATGATTCCTGTTTATAAATTCCAGTTGCATAAGGTCTTTTTTTATTTTTTTAAATGATTTCATCTGTGCATAAGGACATCATCAGGTATGCAAATATATTTGTTTTTTACATCCCGATAATAAAAAGACAACGAAAATATAGATGTAATCCGAAATATGTTTTTAGAAATGTATTATTGTTAATTGTTGTTATTGTTTCAAATTTTAAGATTGTGCGTTTTTGTACTAATATGGTAATAAGAGAATTCTTTTGTACTGGTAGGTTTTTTTCAGTCAATGTGGCATGTAATAAATTGTTCAATAAATAGAGGAATTATGTAATTATCCGAAAGTTGCACGTCGGATCAGTTATTGAAATATAAAGTATGTGATCCAGTTCAATTTACATTACATGAATCATTCATATAAAAATTTCTTTACAATTAACAATGACACATTTCTAAAAAACATGACTTTTGCTCGGTGTTGTAAGCAACGGACGATCCCTTTCTTTACGCTGTATGGATGGTGGGAGTTGTAATTGAGGTACTGTCCGGTGAATGATGTTTACGGTATACGGATGTCTTTAATCCATGCTCTGTTCAAAAGTCATAAGTGGCGACCCAGAGACGTTAGATAAACAATTGTTCAGTATAAGTGGTACCCTACAACGTAACAACTACCCTTGGTACATGGCAGCAGCCTCCCCCCCAAAGCTAGGATAGGTGGGTACAAGAGGAGGAGGACAACAACACTCAGAAAACAGTCTGCCTGCCTTATGTGAAGGGGTTATCAGAGAAAATACAAAGGATCTGCAGTCCATATAACATCAGGACAACCTTTAAAAGCTTGATGACACTTCTCAGATATCTCTCTCGAGTGAGACCCCCCCATAGAGGAGAACATGACTAAAGACTGTGTGTACTCCTGTGCAGCTGCAGAAAGGAATATAAAGGAGAGACAGGCCGCCCCCTCAAGGTAAGGCTTCAAGAACACCAGAAAGCTGTAACACGAGGGGAAGTAGAAAAATCTGGCGTGATTAACCACATATTGAGAGAGAAGGGAGATTACCGGCCTCTGTGGGATCAGGTTGAGATCATAGGCAAGTAACACCATTCGAAAATTCGTAAACTTTAAGGAATCAGCACATATGCTAGGCCACAAAAATCTCCTGAGCCGACCAACATAGAAAAAAATACAATATAGGAACCAGCAATAAGGAGTGCCAGAGAAAAGCAATGATAACAAAAAAGTTGCAATATGAGCTCTCGTAAAAAAAAATATGCAATGATAACAGCAAAATTGCAATATGAGCACTGGTAAAAACGGTTGCTAAAAAAATTAGGTTTATAATACCCAGAAATTCATACCCAGATGTCCACATGGCACTGTGGTTAAAATGCGTTGGTTAGATCCAGTGACAGGACCCAAAGAGTGTGAGTTCAATACCCGGTTAAGGCAGTGGAGAACTTTCAGTGGGAAATTAGCAGCAGATAACTGATAACTGTCATCCATCAAACATGGCACGTGGAACTAGAACAGTCTACCCCGGTGAGCGAAATAAAGGGTTCAGTTCAAAATTCCAAAGACCTGAAGAAGGCCGGAGCGTACAACGGCCGAAACGTTGTGATAAATATGGCGACAAAGATGAGGACAATAGTCCGAATAATGTAAATAATGTAATATCTATATATATATATATATATATATATATGATTAAAGGGAGAACCAAACGTACATTTGTTTAACACTGTTTAATCTCGTAATTCAGGCTTGTAAAATTCCTCGAACCTCTCCAGAATATTTTGACAGACTGTAAGGCAACAATTCTGATCGGCATCGATGTCAAAAAATGTTTCAAATACGAAATGTTTCTTTTAATTTCATTAGTGTGAGGGGATTCTTCTCATAAATCTTATTCTTCTCGACACCCGCAAAAAAGAAGTCTGTTGGGATTAATTCGGGTGACTCTCGTGGTCATTCAATGTTGCTGCGCCGTGCAATCCATCATAGTGGCAAGGTTTTGTCAAAGTATTCCCTTACTGCCAAAGCAAAATGAAGAGATTTCCTATCTTGTTGAAGAAAAAAGCAGTTCGGTGAAGTTAGCTCTTCTTCTTATTTGGGGCATTAACACGTAAAAAAAAAAATCACGTCAGCATACAAATAATTAACCAACTGCATATCAACTTTTGGCCGAAACTACGGATTCTCGCACACACACACACACACACACACACACACACACACACACACACACACACATATATATATATATATATATATATATATATATATATATATATATATATCTGTGTGTGTCTATAACATTCCGATAACCAAAAACACTATTTTTAAAAACAGTGCTCAATACAGAGTAGAGCAAATAATATTTATTCAAAAATTATAACATGAGCATGTTATAATACCACTACAAAAATAGACATTTTGTTTCAACACTTCTGGTGTCTTCTCAAGTGATGGTGTTGAGATTTAACATCGTCACGTGACAAGACACCAGAAGTGTTAAAAATCGCTTTTTTGTGCTGATGTTATAACATTTTTATATTATAATTTTAAAATAAATACTATATATATGTATATATATATATATATATATATATATATATATATATATATATATAGTTCCAAAACAAGGACAAAAGGCCATATTAAAATATGTCCGTAAATACTTCGTTTTTGAGTTATTAATTTTAAAGAAAGTTTAGGGTAGATGGTAATGTGTTGCCATGTAGAATAGATAGGAGTTGCCATTTGCGTAATTTTCGTTAATCTGTCTTCAACGTCTCTAACATTTGTAGTAGTAAGTTAATTGAGAAGTAATCTGCTTAACAGTAGTTTGATATTCATATGGTGAGCAGGCTGATACGATTTTTATATATGGCCGTTAAGACGTGAGGCTGTACGGGTTTATCAGATTACGTTTCCAGACCGAAAGCAGCCGAGTCATTAGAGCTTTGTTGCTGTTTATCATCACGTTGCGGAGATGATTCGTGGCTCCACAAACCACGGATCAACGAAGACCGAGATCCGCTCGTACGCCCGTCCCTGAAGAAAACATTGTACAGGCTGTCGGGGACGATTCTGCTATCAGGACACGTCAAGTGGCTCTAGCGTGACGTACAACTTATAGTACCGCAGGGAGGGTACTTCAAGAACAACACCTGTATCCGTATCATTTGCAACGTGTGCAGGATTTTCGTCTTCTGATCACTCTCCACAGGAAAACATTTGCCGAACGTTTATTGTACAACCTCTCGATCCATTGTTTGTCTCTTTAGTCTTATTTATTGATGAGGCAACATTTGGAAGAGATTGAATAAGAAATTTGCAGAACCATCACCTGTAGACGAACCAGAATCACTGTGGTACAGTACAAGCTTGACACCAGCATAAGTTTACGATTAAAGTGTAGGCTCAATTTGTAGGTGTCTGTCTGGTAGGTCCATATGTTCTCCCAACACGTCATAGAGGAGCTGTCTAGAAAGATATTATTTGAAACACATTTCCAGACTTGCTAGATGATGTACTCCTACTAATGTGCTAGAGGATGTATCCCTGATAATATGAAGACGATATGTGGTGCATGCATGATGGGGCTCCAGCAAACTTTAGCTACATTCTTCACTATGCAATGACTGACATCTACTATGAAAGATGGATGAGTAGGTGTGGACTCGTTCCATGGCCTGAAATTTCCCCCGACTGCTATTCTTTGAATTTTTTCTGTGGGGGCCACCTGAAAAAATAATCAATGACTCAGACACTAATAACGCAGAGACGTTTCATCAAAGTGTCATGGGTGCCACCGAAACCATTCGACATCTTGTAGGAATATCTGAAAGCGTCATCCGACGGGGATTTGCGCGTGTTGTCGCAAGCGGAGGATATTTTGAACATTTATTATGAGTTGTTGCGCTAAAGTACAACAATGGCCTTTTCTATATATGTCTCTATGGGCGCTTTACCTTGTTTAGATGTCACGAACATATTCCCTCTACAAAGAACTCTTGATACATCCTGTATATACATATACACAGCCCACTAATCGAATAGTAGCACTTGTCTGATAATCATGTGTTCGTATGAAATTGGTATTTTTGATTCTTATATCCACATTTTATCTATCTATAAAGGCTTATCTCAGATATTCTGCACACTTCTTCTATAAATGAAACAAATATTTTTGTATTGTACATTGGATTGTACATTTAACAGCCTCTACTGTAAAATTTAAACTTAATAAATCAAAAACGAAGGATTTGCCGATATGTGGTGATATGAAAATTTGTCCTCGTTTTGTTGAGAGGAAACCATCCCCAAAGGTTGTGAAAATATTTTTGATAAACCCTGTATCTGTAAAAGTCTATGTAAATTATGGACGATGCTTAGTGAAGCAAATTAATGTCCAATAAAAAAAAGTGAGTAAATAAACTTGTTGAATTTTTTTTGTTCTTGAAAGAATTAATCATTGCTGATACCAATATACATCCTTGTGCAAATTAATTGAAACAACCGCCTTAGTTTATTTCGTTCTCCATACGGTCAGTTTTAGAATCACTGGAGTGACAGGGAATAATAGATTTCTATTTTCTCCTCAGATTAGGTCATTTGAAGTGATGTGCACTAATATGAAACTATTTTCGGGATGTCTGATGAAATTTGTTTGACCTTGAAAAATATTGCGTCATCCGTGATTGCATCAGATTCTTATCACACCCAGACACCATTGTCTCGACTGTCGATTAGTTGTCCTAGGGCCATTGTCTTCGATGGACGTTACTTCAAGGGAGAATACTAAAATTGTAACGCTGCACGAACACACTAGCAAGCCTTAACAGTGAGCAAATCAAAGTACTAGACTAGTACGGAAACTCTTCTGATTTAAATCCAATCGAGAATCTGAGGTCAGTCTGCAAGGAACACCTTTTTGGAATGGACATACGAAGTGCTAACATGTGCAATGGGTCATGTTTTATTAGAAAAATACAAAAAAGTAAATACTAACGGAATTATTCGTTTTGTTTCAATTAATTGGTACAAAGGTGTAGATGACTATAAAAATGATAAAAGGTTAAAAGAAAACTCGTTAAATTCACAAACTTATTTGTATTTAAAATATGAGACACATATTAATTAAGAAAAAAAAATAATATGTATCTTAATTACATCATAAATAAAAACATGTTCGAAAAAATCCAACAAGAAAATTTACTTATTTTTATTTAATGGATATTGAATTGCATCAATTGCATCAATTGCAATCCGCTATAACTTAACTGGAATTTGCAGTTATTCTGATGAATGTTTGTGTGGCTCCTAAGCTAAAAAAAAAAAGGAGAAAAAAAGAACTTAGAACATTAATACTTACCTTTATAAATACTTGTTGCTGAATAAAATCCTTACATCACCCTTGATAAAGTATATCAGAGAACAAAATGCGTCGGCTAAAATAAGTTTTCTATTTCTTTATTTACATTTTGCTTTTACAGATATATTTTAAGTTATATCTGGAATTTTATACACGCACACACACACACACATATATATATATATATGCGTGTGTGTATAAAATTTCATATATATATATATATATATATATATATATATATATTAATATATATTAATGTGTATATACATATATATATGTATATTTAGGCAATACATTCTCTTTTAAGCATGTCTGATTAAATAAATTACAAACATTATGTCTTCTTATTTTTAGCAGAATCCGTTTATATTCAGCGACATTTTCCGTGTATTACACACAAATGATGAAAGAAACTACCGAGAATTTGTTTATGTAGGAATCGAACCTGGATATATCATTTATTTAAACTGTTACAAATTCACTTAAAATAAAAATAATAGTAATAAATAGAATAAAATAAAAAATATAATAAATTATTAACTGATTTTGATAAGGAAAAGGAGAGAGAATGCATATAAGCATATATATATATATATATATATATATATATATATATATATATATATATATATATATAAGCAGTTAAGTGTCTATACGGGAAAATAATAATAATATTACTAATAATAATGATAATAATAATAAAGTTTAAACTACAGAAAATGTGCCCATTCGGAAGCCAAAATTAAATGGAGAAATTACAGCTACTAGATGAGATTTCAAGGCATTCGTATACTTCCACATGAAAAAGCAGGAAATCAAACGTAAGTCTAAAATTGAATCAGTATATAAATTTCCACCAATAATGTAAGTGCTTAAACTGAAACTGCAATTATATGCCAAAGACGACACTGATTTGAAGGGTATCCTCAATATTGTAAAATATTCCACTGATGACATAGATATGTAGTTCAGATTAGATAAATGTAGACAAGAAACATTCAAGAAAGGGAATATTACGCAATAGATTTTGTCACGAAATTTAGGGAGGCTTATAAATACCTAGGAGTCAGCAAATGTGATGGAATACTGTATACTTAAATGAAGGGTAAAATGAGAAAATAATACGATAGGCCTGTGTTTCTGGCGGTAAATACTGAGTTGAATCCATAAAACAGATATATCAGCCATAAACCTCTTGGCTGTCTTTGTGGTGAAATATAGTTCCATCGTCTTTAATTGGACCATAGCTGATATTAAGCGAATGGATGGCAAAACTAGAAAGTTTCTCTGTTGTTAAGGCTGATGTTGATCAATCAAATGAAGAAGAAAGAAAAGAATCCTACAGGCAAGTGCTTATGGTGTTAAATACCGAGTTGAATTCAAAAAACACATCAACCATAAACATCTTGGCTGTCCCTGTGGTGAAATATAGTTTCAACATCCTTAATTGGATGGATGTCAAAACTAGAAAGCTTCTCGGTCGCTAAGGCTGACATTGGTCGTCTGCATATGCATAGATCCGACGGAGGCAGTGGATTAGTTCAACTAGAAGTGTCTTACAAAATCACATCAATTGGAACTGGATGATGATCTGTATCATAGAACATGTAAGAAATAAGAAATCTTTAATCTTTTCATAAAGGAAGCCAATAAATTCAAAAAGTCTTTTCACGTGGAGGAAGAAGTGCAAATAAATCATAATACACCTACTGTAGCGTCAAGGAACTTAAAAATAAAGCTAAACTAAATGCAATGTATCAAATGTAGAAACGATGACAAGAGATGCTGATGGTGACAAACCCCATCACTAAAAAAGAATGATTTCTTCTTGCTGCACAGGACCAATTCTTGTGAACTAGAAATTACCAAACGCACATACTGAAAAATTGTAGTTAAATGTAGTTATCTGCTAAATATCCAGGAAAAAATGACCATCTTGTATCAGGTTGAATGATATTAGCACCGAATTAGCACCATAAATTGGATCAATATATGTACTGGAATATATAGAATTTTTACGGGAAGAAATGTGCAAGAAACTGCTATGAACATCACGTAGACCCGGTTACAAAGATGCGGCATGTAACAATTTTATGGGACTTTATAATACTCACAGACATATTAATAAAATCTCATCGCCCAGACATCGTAATCAAAGACCGCAAAAATAGAATATGCTTTCTTATTGACATGACCATCCACGCAGATTGCAACGTAGCTTTGAAATCTTAAAAAAAAAACATCAAAGTACAAGGATCTTGTGATGGAAAACATTGAAATGTGGTACATGAGGACATCAATTCTACCAGTTGTACTTAGATCCCTTGGGTTGATTGGAAAAGGTTCCGATGGTCTTATTGAAGGGATTCCTGGTAGCCCATGCCTTAAAGAAAAACAAGAAATTGTACTCGCAAATACAGCACACATTACGAAGAGCTTTATCTATCTAAAATGTGTGTGATCTTTTTTTTTTATTTTACAAACATAATCCGTAGAAAATATAAGATTATTTCTGGTCTTAGGTCACTGGTTGGGACCTTGAAGGAAATGTTTATGCAACAGAAATCAAAGGAAATATTATTATTATTATTAATAATAATAATAATAATAACTGCAGCAGTTATGGATCAGTTGAAACACATATTCACGTTGAGAAGAGAGATAGACTCAAGGTATACAGAACAATTTGAGCAATTCGATTAAAACCATTTTTATGAAAGTAACATGCGTCAATTTTTCAGGACTTTTGACGGTGGTGAGTCCGAAGATCCTACCGTTGCAGAAGCTCTGGATGTTTAAAACTGAATCGTGGGGTAAGATTATCACCCATAAAAGGAACGCTGATTTAATTAACTGCTGAACATGGCCAAGGAGGATTTTATTTTAACATACGCATTGAAGGTGTGTTCACACAAGTGAAGATTCTCCCAAATTAGAAATCATTTGTCTCTTGTAGGATCCAGGCATTTTGGCGGAAGAATCTTTCACCTTGTCACTCACCAGTTTTTCTTGTTCTATTTTTTTTTTAAATTTTAAAATGTAATGCTCTTTTAATTCCTTATTTGTCCCTATTAATATTTAACTCACAAAGGTAAAAACAAAAAAGATATTACGATGCGAAACGATTACTTTTAGTTTATTGGTTTAATGAACAATCTCTTTCTTTACTGGCATGCAAACTGTAACAAACATGTTCAAGATCACTTACATTATTCGGACATCCTCATCTTCATTGCCATATTCACAAGTGATTTACAAAGGAGGCCACATATGGAACAAGTGTGAGGATTATGAGATGAGATCACTCTTAGATTAACTGACCTTTTAGATCTTGCTCTCCCTTCTTGAAGACGATTCAGACAAGCAGATTGAAAATTGCTGCGTCAACTAAAACACGTTGATCTCCATTCTACCCGCCCCAAGGCTAAGCGCTCAAGGGTGTTATGTATATATATATATATATATATATATATATATATATATATATACACGTTTCATTAAATAATATAGACAAGTGTTGTCTATTTATTTTATGTAAATTTTGTTCGTAACATCTGATAAGTTTGATAACATTATCATTAAACGAAGAAAGAAATTCACAATATTGATCCATATTTTTTTTTAATATAATCTAAGCATTCGGCTTACTTAAGCCATTATCAAAGATGTAAATTACAAACATATTAAACAATATACAGACACGACAGTGATGATAGTCTGTCATTGTTTACATAGATAATCTCTAAGCAACGATAAACACGCGCATATAAGACGCTAGAAGCGAAAATCGCACCGCATCTCATGACGTCACACATGACCACACGAGAGTGAATTGGAGAATGAAGCATGGAAAGCTGTTGGTATAAACCAATGGCTTCTGTTACCAATTATAGACATTTGTAGAGATGCCATAATTGATTTTGTTTATAGTTGTCTATATTATTTAATGAAACGTATAAATGAAAATATGCTGCCTAAATACACACAATTATATATATATATATATATATATATATATATATATATATATATATATATATATATTGAGAACTGTTGAATGACATGCTAATTCTAAAACCAACAGCCACTTGCCTTTATGTGAAGCCCTTTACTAAAATGAATGGAGCACTCTGGCTGTTTGGCGTTTGTTTACATTTGTGAAAACAATACTCTGTCGAGTGAAGATAGCTCAGTGGTAAGAACTCTAACTGATATCAAAGTTTCGATCTGGCCTTGAGAGGCATTCGGTTCTCTAGTCACACCGAGGAGCTGCGAATGAGTGCTGTCTTGCAATGACATATATATATATATATATATATATATATATATAAGATTTAATTTTACATTTCTTAATCCGACATATTATTTCTTTATTGCTTAAATATAGTTTTGTAGTGGATGCCCATATTTCAGTAAACGTTCTGTTTATTTATTAAACGGGATGTTCGATTATTTCTTTATAGACTGGGCTGAATCTCCGAGAAAATTAGGCATATTTCTTTAAGCATGAGATTTCTGATTAATAAACAAACAGACCATCTAGTCAAGTATGGCTATCCACCAAAATAGCTTTTAAACATTACTATATGTATCTTGCTAAGATTTAATATTTGTGTGACGTCTCGGTCTAAAGTTTTTCCACTAACATAAAGTGAAACGCTTATTTCAAATACATTGCTGCAAGCAAAGTTTGTTCACAATGTCATGCTAAAGAATTTTACACGTTTATAAGACCATCATTCGGACAATTGTAAGTGGGGGCAATATGCTGCCTAAGCTGGTAGCGTGAGCTGTCAGCGCGGAAAGCGCTTGCCGTGTTGAACTTTCTTCCTTTGGGCAAAGAGGAACCGAGTCGAGTCTACGCCGAAGGGCAGAGTCTCGTCCGAGGATCTAGACAGATACCCGATCGCGTGTATGCGGGGTCTACTCGCAATTTATGCCCGAACTCACGGGCTCGGAATTCCGCACATTAAATTTGACCTTGTGCTGCATACTACCTCGTGGGGAGGTAGGTAAATATCGTAATATGCTAAGTAGTCCACCACTAGATGTGGTTTACCTACTTCACGCGGATGGTGAGTATTGTATTTTGTTGATGTTATAACGATTACACTTTCATTTCCCAACTCCCTTTTGGTTATTCCTCATTCAGTAACATTTTCTATGTTACTACACTATCTATCTGCTAGTCTTTTGTATTTTATTTTATATATATATATATATATATATATATATATATATATATATATATATATATATATGTTCTGGATTCCGAGATGACATTCGCTCTCCACTGAATGACAAATGCAGGAATTAAAGATAAGAAATTAAATGTATTTACACAATAATACAATGGGTAATACTGTTAGTAAATCCAGGAACGCCGTTAGTAGCAATAATATATATATATATATATATATATATATATATATATATATATATAGTCTCGAGGTAGGACTTCCTTAGAATCTCCGTGCTTGTAACTGATTTCTACAAGCGGTTAACTCACACTATTACTCTACCTCCAACTCAGTCACAATCTCAGTCTTCTCTCTACTCAGATTGACTCTGGGTATTTAACGACAGCAGTCCACGTAACACTCTGGTCGAGTCCACCTATATGAAAAAGAGGAGGACCCCATAACAATATATATATATATATATATATATATATATATATATATATATATATATATATATATATATATATCTGTTATTAAATTCATATCTAGCTAGCTATTATATATCGTACCTATAAAAATTAATGGGTATGTCTCAAACTTTATAAATACGTTGGCCACTATTGTAAGTGGGGGTTATATGCAGTTTAAATTGTTTTTATCCCCTCCCCCAAACAACCAAACAAATAATTTTACATATGGGGACTATTTAGTTTTTTAATAGAGACACAAGGTTTTATAGTGGATGTAATAAGAAAGGTTAGTATGAATGTGTTGTATTGGTGTTAGGAATATTGTTTGTATGTTTGGGTCAGATCTTGTGGCTAGCTAAGTTTAAAATTAATACAGATGAAAACCGTACCTTTCCATCCCCTTTTATATGCCTTGAGCCACATTTTCTCACAGAAATAAATATCGTAATATGGTGTCTAAGTAGTCCAGCACTAGCAGTAGTTTACCTATTTTACGCCGCTGGCGAGTATTATATTTAGTTGATGTTATAAATATTGTCATTTCATTTCCAACTACCGTTTTGCTTATTCCTCATTCAGTAACACTTTCTAGGTTATAACATTTACCATATCTGATGTAACGAGAGACAGAATCCAAAGAATAAGCTGCAATATTATCGGTCCTGACCTATCACTTCAGTTTCAGTCTCTTCCCACCACCGTAACGTAGCTTTCTCATTCATTTTTATGGTAATTCTTCTGAGGAGCCTTCTTTTTTTTCTCGATTTCATGACTTCAAACGTAATAGTTAATACTGTTAAAATAGTCAGATTTAACCGTATATGCTATACTAACTGTATCGTCTCACTCAATTCTTAATTTAAAAGTATTTTTCAATGTCTTGCTTTCTTGCGAATTATAATCTGCGAAAAATTAAATGCGACCTCGATCATCATCTGCCAATTTTAAAACTGTTCCTATATTACCTTTTCTCACCAATAAAATTTTCTGCGACTCATTCACTCTTAGAAAGTCTATGTGTTTTTATGCCTTTCTTGCCTTGCTTGGGATGAAATGAGGAAAATAGAAGAATTCTCTGAGCTAAACAGAAATAGTTGGCATTTGTCATTTGTAAAGAATCTTTATCTCAGTGTTGTAGACAATTCCGAACCGAAATTCGTGTGATGCGCAAAGACATTACGCACTGATCTTAAAGGTAAATTAAACGTCAATAGGTGACAGCTGAATCAAATTACCCTCATGTCTGAGACAACATATTATAGGCCTCAGGTGAGCTGTAGAAAATCCCAGACGACATGGAGTTATTTATTTTTATCTTTTCGAGTTACAAAATCTATCTAATTCATTTTACTTGAAGTTGAGGGTATTTGGAGCTAAGCCTACTTCAATTTCAGTGGAACATTTCCTTGGAGGTCTCTTTATAAATCCACTTTCGCCATCATACTTTGGAATGCGATGGCAGATGAAAAAGGCAAAAGAAATATCAAGTCAAAATGTAACAAAAAAGGAAAAATTAAAAAAAAATGAAAAGAAAAAAGAATGAAGAAATACTATTGAAGTTTATCAATGTATTTTGGAGTCAACGAATACTCGTTCCCACTTTTGTAATACTCGTTGTAGTAGAAACTTTGTAATCGCAGATACAACTATAGCAACGCCGTTGAAGAAAACTGGTGTTAGACGCCTTCGAGTAACACTTGCACTAATAGTACTTGCTCGATAATACTCGCTCGAATAGTACCTCCCCTATATTGATGTGAATAGAGAAATAGTGAATAAGATAAAGAATAGCAACCCGAATAGTAATAGAGGATAAAATTAAAATGCGATAATATTTATTGTACTAATTGTACAAATCGGGCACAAGGCCAAAAGGGGAAGAGGGGAAAGGAAAGTCTTTTTCTGTCTTATGATTAAACATAACTAGGCGCAAACACTGACCAAAACATACAACCAGAATTCCTTTCACCAAAATAACACATTCTTACTTATCAATCTTATCTCATACACCATAATGCCTCTGAAACTCTATGAAATCCTAACTAGTCCCCATATATACAATTCATTGTCTGTGGGAGGAGGGGAATAAAATAACAATAAAAATCTAAAAAAAAAACAATAAGTATTTACAAATGTGTACAAACTATATGCAAGAAACTAAACCAAATTTTTGTTAGTAACCCCGCACCAACACGCCCTAACTGTGGTAGTAACATCAGTTCACTGGACGAAATCAATGCAGTGAACTGATGTTACTGCCACAGTTAGGGCTTGTGGGGGGGGTTATTATTAACAAAAATGTTTGTTTAGTTTTTATGTAAAATTAAAATGCGATCGTTTAGACGTCACGCGACTTCCCTTATATGCGTTTCCTCTCTGGTCACGTGGTCTACTTAATTCAATAATGGGATCTCTTGTGCTTGCTCACTGGGGATCTATGTTCAAACTCACGTGTCGACAGCGACATTTTATTCCTGAAACAAATATTTTATTCGATCTTAATTTTTAATTAGATTTTATTTACTTATGACCCATTAATAACAGTTAAAAAAAAGAACTAGTACAAAGAAACCAAAAATCCTTGTTGTTTTTGCTTTATTAAGAGAAAAAGTTATACAGCTAATTTGACTTACCGTTAGTCCTTAAATTAATCCCCATCAGTATTCAGAGTCTTTTACCAACTTATCCCCAGCTGCACAATGCCCTGGTGGTAAAAATCAAAGCTCGTGTGCGCAAAAACGTGACGTGAGTGCTTGTCGCAAGTCCACCTCATTTGCGAAGGATTCCCTATGAATGTTATCCTCCAAGGAATAGAAGAGGTGTGGTTTCGTTTGGTTTGTTTTACGGTATATCAACCTCAATAATGCTGACGAGTTTTTTTCTTTTTTTCCTGGTAATATTTTTGTTTTGGTTTGTTTTACGGCACAACAACCTCAATGGGTCATTTAATGCAGGCAACTTTTTATTTAACTTTTTTTCCTGGTAATATTTTTGGTTTGGTTTGGTTGTTTTATTTTACGGCACATCAAGCTCAATAATAAGTGTGTGTGTGTGTGTGTATACGCACACACACACACACACACACACACACACACTTATATATATATATATATATATATATATATATATATATATATATATATATATAAAATATAGATAACTAGACACGTTTCGAAAAAACCTCGAATTTTGATTTGCTAATCAAATCAATCTCGAGGGAAAAAAAAAATTTTAAAAGAAAGAGCTACAAACATGAATTCTGCCGACAAAAAAAATCGCACAGATGCAGGTCTGAAGCCCAAAGAAAAAAACCCGATACGAGTAACAACTAACTAACAAAAGTGCTCAATACAACTGTAGAGCAGACCTAGATACACCTAGTGAGCCAGACAAACCTACCTAGGTTTTCACCTAAACAGATCGTCAGGAAAGTTTGGCCAAACTTTCCCTGACGATCCGTTTAGGTGAAACCTAGGTAGGTTTGTCTGGCTCACTAGGTGTATCTAGCTATCTATCTATCTATCTATCTATCTATCTATCTATCTATCTATATATATATATATATGTATAGTTTATGCAAAACTAGGTAATCCGCATGGGTAGACCCAAGGAGGATGATATCCAGAGACCTCAATGTAAATTCAGAGCAAATATGTTTGACTAAAAACAGATCACTTTAAGGTTCCATGTAATAAGTTATTTCACCACAACCCTCATTTTTCTTCAACTTTTGGAAGTAAAGTCTGATGATCCAGAGCCCTTTAAAAGGGTTGTGGTGAAATAACTTATTACATGGAACCTTAAAGTGATCAGTTTTTATTCAAACATATATATATATATATATATATATATATATATGTGTGTGTGTGTGTGTGTGTGTGTGTGTGTTTCCTTTAACATACGTTAAATTATATAATTTCATGTATCTCAATAAGTGCTGTTATATATATATATATATATATATATATATATATATATATATATATAACAGCACTCATTGAGATACATGAAATTATATAATTTAAATTATGTCATAGCAAAGAGAAGTTTAGACAACAAAGTGCTCAGCAACTATTTATTGTAGCTATCTTAACTTGATTCTGAAATACGAATAATCACGAAACTGAGTTGATGTTAGATGAGTAAATGTGGACGTTCAGTAATTTTAGTACATTATCTATTTATCTATTTATTGTAGTCTGCACGAATCTATCTGATGCAGTCTCTTCATAAATGTGTATTTGTGTATATATGCGGCAAATTTTATACGATGAATTGATTAAAGCGATTTCTGTGGTGAGAGGAGACGTAGGAGGACATGACATCTGTCGATAGTGAGGAAAAATTTAATAAAACAGAATGTTTAGAGATAAAATCCTTTTATCAATAAGGATTATTGAATTTCCTCCAACAAATTGCAGATAATCATCGCCCGACTGTCAAATAACTCGGAAGATTCGATTAGAGAAAAACTATAGTTTGGCTCCGTTCCGTGTATTCTTCCCCTGGTCTTTGATTTGTAATTTCACTTTTACGTTTACGACTTTGTTAATATGACTGAATGCAAATCACCTAAATAAAAAATTTAGAGAATTGTAACAAACAGAAGTTTACTAATTTCCTACGAGGTGTGCTGAAAAGTTTTTGGATGAATGAAAAATTGAACAAATTTTTCAAAGTTCGTCAAACCTAAGAATATTTTACTCGCTTGATTGATTCGTTTTATTACAGCTTATGAACGCGATCAAAAGGTTATCTAAATTCAAAAATATCTTTTGATTATAAGAATGTTTATTTCTGTAGATAATAATAGTTTAGTGATATAGTTCTTAACAATTAACCCATAGCAAGGAGAATAAATTTTGGATTAATAGATTTCCCACGAGTATTTATGCGTAAAAGAGTATAACGAAACAAGAGTTAATGCAAATAAAACACTTGTCACTTAGCTGATTGATGTTACCTTCAGCATCCCGACTTTCGTATACCGACTATACATTAATTGTTCCGTCCATTCGTCAGGGCATATATATATATATATATATATATATATATATATATATATATTCGACTCTCCCGTCGAATTCGACGAATGAGGGTCAAGCAGATCATTTCCAAGGAAACTGACAGCCCGACACCAGCACATGAGATTTGATTTTAGTGGCAGATTTTAGTATTGTGCAGAACCATCCACACTTTTTGAAAGGGTCGAATACAGAGACTTGCCACAGGGTCCCCAAACGACCCTCCGCATGTTTTGAATTCAGAGTTGTCCTTCTCCTAGACCAGTTGCCATCGAAGGCTATAGAACTCAGTCTGTCCTGCTATTTACCCATAGCTGGAGGGAGAAGAAGAGGATGCACACCTTTCCCAAGGGTATTAGCACGTAAGTAAATGTGATGTGATGGATTCGGCTGGAATTCGAACTCCGCTCTCCGATTCCTCAATCCAAGACGCTATCCATTATATATATATATATATATATGAAGAAATTTTGAAAAAACAAACAAAAATCCTTAAATGTAGTTAAAATTGTCGACGTCTGACGTTTCGGTTTAATAAACCTTTTCAAGACAAATTCAAAAGTTCAATATGACAAATACGATGGACAAATGTAACAGATAACTGAAAATTTTAAAAAAATGTCGTCACACGTCTAACGTTTCGGTTATTTTGAAATGAAAAGAAAATGAAAAAGAATTCTATTAGGTTCTAAAATTTTATGTGTATGCTTGTCGAGCAAATCTCGCTAAAAAGGAAAATTTAAAGAAACAGGTCTAGTATTCACCGTGCGTGAGATGGAAATATAAATTTTTTATTATGAAAATATTTTAATACGGAATCGAAATCGAATTATGATCTGCTTTAGTTGTGTGTACAACTAAAGCATTGTTAAAATTAACGATATCTCGTTTATGTCAAAACACGAGATTTTAACCTACCTGTTTCACCCACATATTTTAGGTCACAATTTTTGCATGATATTTGATAGATGCAAGCATCGGATGTAATATGTTGTCCTGGTGCTATTTAATAAACTACGGATAGTCCTAGTAGGTAATATAGGTTCTAATTTTTAATGCATTTAGATTATGAGAGATACGTTCACAAATGGTTATTTGGTAAAAGATGCGACCAAACGAAATATTATCAGAGGCAGCTGAAATTGTATCTTTCATTGATCTAGTTGTAGTGGCCTTTGAGGTGTCATTTTGCGCTTGATGAGTGAATTTTCAACGCTTTTATTTTTAGCTCTCTGTAATAATTTGTCTCGGATACGAAAGATTTGAAAAATCATTTAAATATTTTGATGAACAGATGCGAAGAGCCCTCAAATAGAATCCAATAACAATACCCCTCTTAGTGTTAGGTTCATGGTGAGAGTAAAAATGTAAATAGTCATTTTTAAAGGTTTACGATATACTTTGAATTCTAATTTATTTTTATTTTAATGAGTTATGGTAAGGAATTATTAGATTTTCATAGGTAAATTCTATAGTAGGTTCTATTCATTTAATCTATCAGTAATCTCGTTTAAATCATGCTTATGTGGGTAGATAAATAAAATGTCATCGATGTATCGAAAGTAATGTGTATCAGGTCTGACATCTTTAAAAGGTCCAGATTCAAGAAATTCTAGAAATATGCATGCTAGGAATCCAGAGAGAGGACTCATCGGTAAACCAAATTTTGTTTATAATAAATATTATTATATTGGAAGAAACAATGTGAAGTGCAAAGGATGCATAATTTGATGCATTTCGAGATAGAGATAGGTAGCTTAAAGTCAATTTTCTTAAGGTGGTTCTCTAATTGTTTAATGCATTTATCAACAGGTATATTAGTATATGTCTAAATATTTAATTTGTTATCTATATCAATATTTCTCAACTTATTTAAAAGAGAGCCTGAATTTTTATATGTGCGTTACTTACGGTGCCCAGCAGACAAATATATTACATCCGATGCTTGCATCTATCAAATATCATGCAAAAATTGTGACCTTTGGGGTGAAACAGGTAGGTCCTTAAAACTTCGTGTTTTCAAACATAAACGAGATATTCGTCTCGGTATTTTAATAATGCTTTAGTTGTACACACAACTAAAGCAGATCATATACCCCGATTTCGATTCCGTGAAAGTATTAAAATATTTTCATAATAAAAATCTCAGGAGGATTTATGAAGCAGGTATAATATCCATCTCACGCACGGTGAATACTAGACCTGGTTTCTTTAATTTTTCCCTTTTAGCGAGATTGATGCTCGACAAGCATACACATAAGAATTTTAGAACCTAATAGAATTCTTTTCATTTTCTTTTTCATTTCAAAATAATCACAAACTTTTAGGAATACGTTATGAAAGCGTCGCCCATGTGACGACGGCGTGACCATGTTAGACGGAAGGCTGAATTTTAAAATTTTCAGTTATCTGTTCTGAATAAGACTTGTGTTTTTATGTCCATCGTATTTGTCATATTGAACTGAATTGTATTTTTGATGAATATTGTCTTGAAAAAAGGTTTATTAAACTGAAAACGTCAGACGTCGACATTTCTTTCATTTTAACTACATTTAAGGTTTTTCAAAATTTCTTCATTCTGTCGGATTTATCCATTTACACTTGCTTATATATATATATATTTATATATATATATATATATATATATATATATGCGCCGTACTTATTGGAAAAGTGCTCAATATCAGCTCCCCACCAAAAAAAAAAGAAACAAAAAAAACAAAAAAACAAACATAATCATATTTTTTCAAAAAAAAAAAAAATAATGATCGCAAAAGCAAGCATCGGGTCACAAACTCATATCCATACAACTGAATATATATATATATATATATATATATATATATATATATATATATATAATTTTGTGACTAGTAGGATAATTCCTGGAGAATATTAATTCAAAGGGACCTCAACGTAAATTAAAATTTGTAAATCAAACTATAATAATAAATCGAAAAAATCGATTTCGGTTATAATTTATTTTGTGAATCTTGTTATATTGATCTCGTCCAACCAAATGTTCTGAATAAACGGAGACAATTCATCAGGAGATATACACTAGATTAACAGGAGGAAAAAAGATGGGTAAGGTGGAAAGATAAATAACAGACTTTTTTTTATATAATTACTTTTGAAAGAGAGGGAGGGGAAATAAGAGTAGGAGAGAGAGAAAAAGAGATAAAGGGGAGAAGGAAGAAAAAAATGATGGGTTTTTTCGTAAAACTAAAACAGAATGATCTGACCAAGAAATTTTCCCTTAAAGTGTTGAAATAGTTTAAATTTGGTTAAAAATAAATAAATTTGTTAACATAAAGTAAAAAAAAAACCTTTTTAATTAAAAATAATGGGTAAAATGTAAATAAATAATTAAATCAATATATAGGTAAATATTGTAAACAATTTTATGATATAAACATAGAAGGATAAACATCATAAAGATAAAAGCAATAATGTACACACACCTATGTTAGTTTCCATATAAAGGTATCAACACTTCAAGTGTATATCCCCCAAAGTCAAAGCCTTTAGGGAATTTTAAACTTTTCTTGTGTCTACATTTGAAAATAAGTTCATTTCTTTTATTCAATAATTGGTGATCATTTCTGCGCTTTTTATTATCTGAATTTTCAATCTGTCCTGGAAGTTTTTTTGAGACTCTGCCCCATTGAATATAAAGAGATGAATATAAAAATATTCACGAAATATATTATAACCGAAATGGAACTTAATTTTTTTATTGATATATATATATATATATATATATATATATATTAGGACATGGAATAAGTTTTCCAACAAATGGCGTTCCCAGAAAATGTAGTTTCCTCAATATATGTACTATACGCAAGCTTTCAGTGTACATCATTTAGCCGAAAGGTCATTTTAATCATATTGGATATCGCGCCAAAGAACGTTATTTGATTTTACTGCATTACTTACTTTATTCAGAAGAAATCTGCCGCTGAAGCACGGAGAAATCTTGTTCAGACATACGGTCTCCATGATCTCTCTCGAAAAAAAAACATGCAGAGTTTCGACGCTTCAAAAATAATTACTTTGATGTTGAATATAAAGAACGCTCTGGCGTAGCGAAAAAGTTTGAAGACGAAGAATTGGAGGCATTAGTATCATGTCAGATGGAAGCTGAACTTGCAGAATCATTAAGAGCTGATCCCACAACAGTTTCGAAACGTTTGAAAGCGTTAGAAATTATTCAAAATGACGTGGGTGACGTACATGTTGAAGCTGAGAGACGACAAACTGCATCTCCTCACGTGTGAACAATTGCTTCAACGTCAGAAAAGGAAAGTTTATTTTTGCCTTGTATCATTAACAGCGATGAAAAGTGGATAGATTATGATAACCCTATACGTAGAGGATCGTTGGTTAAGCCCGGCCATCCATCAACGTTGGCGGCAAAATCTTCTGTTGTGCGTTTGGTGGGATCGGCTGGGTGTAGTTCATTTTCAGCTGCTCAAACCGACCGAAACTATCGCGGGAGATCGTTATTGACTATAATTGATGCGTTTGAGCCGAACATTGACAATGACAAAAGTGATTTGGAAACATCACTGTGCTAGACCACATGCTGCAAAACGTGTGAAAAACCTACAAGGAAGCATTTAATGGGAATTCGTACCCCATCAGCTGCATTCAGCAGACATTTCCACGTTCCATTAGCACTCGATGGCATATGGCCTGGCTGAGCAGCACTTTCATTCTTATGATGATATAAAAAATGTGTCAACTCGTGGTTAGTTTCAAAAGACGTGTCGTTTTTCAGACGTAAAATTTAAATGCCGCCAGAAAATTTGGGAAAAAGTAGTGGCTAGCGATGGACAATACTTTTCTTTTACTAATTTTTGTAAATAAAACATTACTTTTTTTACATAAAATTTCAGCGGGAACTTATTCAATATATATATATATATATATATATATATATATATATATATATATAGTCTTAAGGTGTGCTATATTTATAGGATAAAGTGCTCAATAACAGAGATAGACCCTATGTAAATTTAAATATAAAAGTGAACATTGAAGTCAACACTCCGAGGCGACAGGCTGCTTCATGCTGGGCGCAATACCATTGCGCCCAGCATGAAATAGCCTTCAATGTCTGTTCACTTATATATATATATATATATATATATATATATATATATAATATAGAAGTGAACACTTAGAGGCCCCTAAGTGTTGACTTCTATGTTCACTTTTATATTTACACACGCCTCTATCTCTGATATCGAGCACTTTATCCCATAAATATAGCACACCTTAAGACTATATATATATATATATATATATATATATATATATATATATATATATATATATATATATATATATATATATATATATATATATATATAGAGAGAGAGAGAGAGAGACAGAGAGAGAGATTAGGACCTTGAATAAGTTCTCGCTGATTTATATATATATATGAGTGTGTGTGTGTGTGTGTGTGTGTGTATGTATGTATGTATGTATATGTAAGCATACATTATTAATTATTAATTTAATTTAATAATTACAAATTATAATCTTCATAAGAAGCAATTTTCTTTACACTTCTCGTCCACAAATATCACACGTAATGGTTTTGTCTAAGAGAATCTGATGACGTATTTCTATATAGAATCCATAATAATCTTTTCACCCGATTATTTCCTTGGAGAAAGCGGCTTCATCCTCAGCCGTCAACTCGGAAATAATAAAAAAATATACTCAGTCAGAATTCAATAATTGCTCAACAATTCCATCTACGAGATTTTGTATGATGAATTTGCCAGTCAAACTCTCAAAGTTTCATTATTTATTCGTGTTTCGTATCTTTTTTACAGCTGCCAAAATCCAAAGTATATATATATTTTTGCTCATTACTATATACACAAACACATATCTTTACGTTCATATCTGTCAATTCCTTTGAATTAATTTACAAACATTAACCCATTACTTTTAATCGTCAGTTTTAACTAAGGTCTACTTCTTTTTTCATATATCTAAACTATAATTATAAACAATAAGTTTGGAAAAGGAAAATTGCAGTGAAGTATGTTGTAACATTCCCAAGCTTGTCATGGAGATCGTGAAAATACGAAATTAAAATATTTAGAAAAATAGACATAAACACAACTTGATGCCAAGAGGATATTGGTTAAGTTTAAATCTCAAACGGATGGCATTTTATAGTTATTTAAATAGCGTATTCTAATTGAAAATATTAGCCGTGATGTACCCAACGATCTCATTATGTAAACTTCACATAGAGAAGTGTGTTTGTTAGGAGAGTAGGTGGTCTCTTAGCTGTAGTTTTTTTTTTTTCTGTTTAATGTCTTTCATACACAGATGTCCCTAAGGACACATGGCCCATTGGATAAAGACGTTGGTTAGATCCAGTGACTAGACCCAACGAGTTATTAGTTCAATACCAGTGGTGGACCAAAACTTGGAGGGCTGAGTTAAAGGGAAATAACTAGGACATCCGGAAGAGGCACGGTACGTGAAACTAGAACAATCTATCCCAGTGGACGAAATCAAGGGTTCGGTTCGAAGTACCAATCACCTGAAGTAGGCCGGATCGTACAACGGCCGAAACTTTGTGTATATGGCAATTAAGATGAGGATAACAGTCCGTATAATCTAAATAATGCAAGTCATGATAATAACTCATCTCAGAGATATAGAGGCCGAAATGTTGTGAATATGGCAATGAAGATGAGGTTAACAGTTCGTATAATGTAAATAATGATTGAGATATATATTGGTTTCATATAAAAAGTTCCGATTTGATGAAGCTAGCCATTATGATCTGAAAATAAGATGATATATTTCTCTTTAAATAGATTTCTTTACTAATAATTTTACCTGTATATATTGGTAAATACTAAAGTATTGCGAAAATATTAACTACAATAACATCTGATTTACTGCAGGTATAAACTCACATACACACAGACATATATATATATATATATATATATATATATATATATATATATATATATATATACATATATATAAAGAGCCGAAAACTTCAATATAATTATTTAAAAACTTAATTTAACTCAATTTAATTTAAATAATCATATTGAAGTTTTCGGCTCTTGTTTGGAAACATGAGACTTCTTATGTAGCGTTTTGGAATCATATTTTTAAATAAATAATTATATTTATGCTCTACTTTTGTATCGAGCACTATTTTTTAAAAATAATAACTAAAATACTAAGGAGACTTTGGATTATTTACCTAACCAGTTCCTTCCTATTTTCTATATATTTTCACACACACACACACACACACACACACACACACACACACACACATATATATATATATATATATATATATATATATATATATATATATATATAAGAAATATGTTGTAGTGGTTCCAACGAGAGAAAAAGTATGTATATTAATATAATAATATATATATATATATATATATATATATATATATATATATATATATATATATATATAATTATTTATATATTTTATGCGCGGTATTTATTAGAAAGCGCCCAATATCAGAGATAGAGCTAACATATTTGGTTGCATTGATGTGAGTTTGTGACCCTTGGTTTCACGCTTTTGCGATCCTCAGACAAACTGATTAATTTTTTTTTAAATTTGGGTTTATGTAGATTGCGTGTATTCGTTTTATTATGGGAGTGGGGGGATCTTCGTCGTGATGTCATCGTGCTAACGCAAACATAGATGCATGTCCGTACGGCCGTTGAGGTACGCAGACAAACATATACACTTGCTCGCCCCACTGGGCTCATACAAACATAAACATATATGGACAGTATGGGATTTGACATATGTATGTATATGGGTGGTGTTGTCTCTATACATATGCATTTGTATGTTGAATTTCAAAGATCGGAGGTGTAGCGAAAATTTCTCGTGAATGTCTCGTGAATGTATACATGTCAGCAATCAGAGCATTCTTCTATTTTTTCGCTGAATAATATTTCCTCGCATGCACGTATATACGTGTGGTGGGGTCTGTGTAAAATTATGATAGGTAAAAATTGCTATTATTTTTATTTTTAATTTTTTTAATTTTATTTGTTATTATTTTAAAGCTGGTTATTTGCTTGTTTTTGACGACTGTGTATATGTAAATGGTAGAAATTTCGGTTTGTAATCCTCATTGGTTATTTTTATGGTGGCATTAAATATGCTTGGGGAGGGGGTAGTTTACGTTAAAAAACCATAGATGTGATGTGATAGTAATGTTGTAAGGGGATTGGTGGCAATGATAATATAAGTAGCTAATAGTTATTGTAAATTGGTAGAAGTGATTAGTAATGGTGATGGAAAATAATAAAAACAATAAATGTAATTATTGTGATGGCAGCTTGAATTAAAAAGGGATTGTTGGTGGTTTATTTTATAAATCACGATGACGTTTTCCCCCCACTTCCATAATAACACCAATACATGCAATCTACCCAAAATTTTTAAAAATTAATCAGTTTGTCTGATGATCGCAAAAGCGTGAAACCCAGGGTCACAAACTCACATCAATACAATATATATATAATAATAATTCTAACAAGTACAAAGCATATCGGGCAAAGAGTATTGTTCATTTAAGTTTTGTTAATAGCTGTATTTTGTGTTATTAAGTAGAAACAAATATTTTACATCTTAAGTTTTCTCCAGGTCATAAAACGAATGCAAGTCGTAAAGAATACTTTCTAATAGTAATAATATTGGTAATAATAATAATATTAATTATTATCATTTATCAAATTATTATTATTATTATTATTATTATTATTATTTGTGTGTGTTATATTTCCTGCTTTATATCCTGTAGAGTTGGGTCTGATCTATGGTCCTTAGACCCTATAGGAGAATTGCCATTTAACTGATACCACTTTTCTTGGTATATGGGTATGTTCCTAGTAGGGTGATCTTCTGGGCAAGTTGTATGTTGATGTTACCTGGGACACTGTTAGTATTGTCCATTCCTTTCCTCACGAGGCCCAGACCTACGATCACTGTTGGTACAACCTGTCTTTATTTCCCATGTCCTATTAATCTCGATCTCTAGGTCCTTGCATTTGGATAGTTTCTTGATAATTTTCATGGAGGTGTTTCTATCTTACTGCTATGTGAATAAGCATACACTCCCTGAATTGATTGTCTTTTATGATAATATCAGGCCCGTTGGCTTTCAGATCCCCGTCAGTTTGAATTAGGATGTCCTAGAAGATAGTTACGTCGTTATTTGGGGTAAATCGTTATTTTGGCCACTTATATTATGGTAGGAAAGGGTGATCACAGACCCCCCACCCCCGCTGTGGGATCAGGTTGAAATAATAGACAGAGAGCGTCACTGGAAAATACATAAACTTAAGGATTCAGCACATATGCTACGCCACAAAAATCCCCTGAGCCGACCAAGCATAGAAATTAATACAATATGGGAACCAGTAATAAGGAGTTCTAAAGTAAAGCAATGAATAACAACAAAAATTGCAATATGATCCATTGTAAAAATGCATGCTGAGACTCAATATTTTGGGTAACTGTGTATCGTTGGTGCTTATACCATCTCTCAGTGGTTTCGATTTTGTTCTTCTTCCATATCCTCCAGTGTACATATATCGCTACCTTGATATGTCTCTGGGTATATTTATTTTTTCATAGTTCCAGACATACTATGCATTTTTTATTATTATTTTTATTATTAATAATATTATCAAAAGTACTACTACTACTACTACTACTACTAGTAATAATAATAATAATAATAATAATTATTATTATTATTATTAGACCACTGAAAAAAATCGATGTATAATTCTTGGATTATAAATCTAGTGCCATTTAAGTAAAGTTTGATTTATTAAGAGGAAAAAGACGCAAGGGGTGCGATATGGGGATTACTGGACATGTGTAATGGCGTCCTTTGTCAATAACTAATGCATAAATTATGATCACTGATGGAAACACTGTGGCGTAATGAGATGACCACATTCTGCACACTTTCGTTCCAAGAATAGATGTGGCATGCAAATCGGCACAATTTTGTGGTGGTTCTAAACGTTATTGCACCGATACATGGGGTAGTTTTCCAATAATAGTTCAATTAAATTGCTTATCACTGACACAAACAACAGCAAAACAACTCTTTAGCAATAACATGCAAATATTATTTCAAATTAATTGTAAAACCAAAAAGAGTTACTAAAATAATTAATTTAAAAAAAAAGAGAATCCAACAGTGATAAAATTATATTTAGGAAAAGATATTTTCAAAAATAAACTAGCATCTATCTACAACACGATCTGATCCGTGAAGGCGCGATATCTAAATGACAGTCGACGACACGATATTTGAAGAACGATAAAACTGACAGGCAAAAACAAATCCAGATGAACACAAACTAGAAAAAGGAAAATTATCTTAATCATAATATATATTAATTTAAAGAAAAACGGACCACTTTAAGGTTCCATTGTAATAATTTATTTCACCAGAGAATTTTATTTTCCCTTGGATCTTCAAACATCACTTTCAAAAGGTGAAACGAAAAATGAAATTTACATTTACACTTTTGACGGGCAGTATTAATCTTATATAAGTTGAATTAGAGGGTGATGAGGAATAGTGTGAGAGACATGGTCGAGTTTAGAGAGGGAAGGGAGAGTTTTAAAATTTATTTTTATATTCCTTTTTAATATAATACTTGATATGAGAAAGGAGTGGGTAAGGATCATACACTGACCTATTTAATCGGTCAACTCAACGGAAATCATATCAGGAAAGGAACAGGAGAAAAAAGTGGGGAAATAAAGAGAAAAGAGATGTACTTAGGGTTTTCGGAGGAAGAAGATAGGTGGTATCAACCAGTAAAAAAGAATTCTCTTATCACTATATTTGTACAAAAACGCACAAACTTAAAATTTAAATTCAAACTCAGCGTTGCGACCGCACGTTCCAAAACAATAACACATTTCTCGTAGCATTTTTCGGATTACATCTCCTCTATTTTCGTTGTCCTCTTATTACTGAGAGTAAAAACAAGAACAAAATCTATTCCATACCTGAGGATGTCTGTAGGAACAGATGAAAGAAATGAAAAAATAATAAGACCTTATGCAACTGAAATTTATAAAACAAGGATCTTTTCATTCATAAAACAGGTTCGGGTTTTTTGTATATTATTTGAATTCTTTGTGAAGATGGATTTCTCGCCAATTAAATCATTAACCTTTGTATTTGATTTTGTATGAATAATTCATGAATATATATATATATATATATATATATATATATATATATATATATATATATATATATATATGACACAGCCTGTATTTACAGAAGAAATTACATGAGAATAAATTAAAAAAACATGAAACTAGCTATGAGAATGTGCTCGTTTTTGAGAATGTGTGTGTGCATATTTTTTTGATTGCGTTTCTGTTTGTGTCAGTGAGCGTGTACACGCGCGGTTATGAAGCGTGTATGAGAGAGTAGAAAATACAAGCGAAGGAACAATAAAAATGAACGTGACCCAATGGGAAAACTTACCCACGTGATAGTACGCCTGAAGGTCAGACCTAAAAGGCTGTAAAAGAAGTTAGGGAGATAAATGTACTCCTTTTTATAGGCATAAGGAGCGCCTTCTAGCAACGGTTCTTTAGCAAATTCAGGTGGTACATCACCCATATATATATATATATATATATATATATATATATATATATATATATATATATATTTTGCATGGATATGAGATTGTAACCTGGGTTTCACCATTGTGTTTTGCAATCATCAAACTCTTAGTTTGCCTGATGATCGCGAATGTGTGAAACCCATATATATATATATATATGTATATATATATATATATATAGAGAGAGAGAGAGAGAGATACATACATACATACATACATACATAGATACATACATACATGCATACATACATACAAGTATAGGATTGGTGTATACCGAAGAAATTCCAATAAACAACATTACTATTACTCAACACAGATAGAACAAATACAATTTATTCTAAATTTCTAACATAAATATGGTATAAAATCACTACAAATATAGCAATTTTGTTTCAACACTTCTGGTGTCTTATCAAGTGATCACTTGAAAAGACACCAGAAGTGTTAAAACAAAACCGCTATATCTGTAGTGATTTTATAACCCATTTATGTTACAATATTAGAATAATTATATATATATATATATATATATATATATATATATATATATATATATATATATATATATATATATATATATATATATATATTAAGAAATGGACAAAGTCTGACAATTTATTTATTAAAGACATTTTTATGTTTAACGTTCTTTTTTATAGATACAAGTATTTAAGTAAATGCTCTGTTTATAATAAGCAGTATTAAATATCATTTACCGGCCTGAATGTCCGAGAAATTTTTAGCGTAAATGACGGTTCCGTATAGGATGCAGGTTCGAATCCTGTCAAAGGATGAATATTTTCTATGAAAATTTCTCGGTAAATGTTATTTAATACTTTTTATTATAAAATGCATTTACTTAAATACTTTTTATCTATAAAAAGAACTTTAAACATAAAATGTCTTTAATATATATATATATATATATATATATATATATATATGCTCGGCTGTTACTGCTCGACTGTTCATTCGACTGTTTATCATTAGATGATGATATTTTTTAATCTCTACACTATTTTATGTACTTGTCTTATCAACACTGATAAAAAGACAAAGGATGTGACTTAAATACAACTGAATACAACTGTATTTTTTATTCTCCCATCAATAAATAAACAATGTCCTTAACGTTTAAATTAGAAAGGGATCAGTTGGTAGATTTTGAATAATGCGTCTCCGTCATGACGACAGAGATTTACGTGACAATAGTCGTTCCAAATTGTCCTGGAGAATGCGAATTGCTAATAGAGAAATGATGTTTACTTGAAACTTGTTTAATCCGACAGATTTCATGCGCTCTATGTAGATATTTTAATTTTCGTTGAAAAATAAATCAATGTTTGTGTCGTGAGCAGATTTGTGTATTAGTTGGTATTTTTAATTAAGTGTCCACTGAGTAAATTTGGAATTCATGTATATTGCTTTCTTTATTTTTTAAGTAGTTGTATTTACATCAAATAGAAAAAAAAGTTTAAAAAATCATCTTCATGGCAAAAGATCAAAAAGAATTGTACTTAATGTCATTATTTTCGTTTATCATCAACTAATACAAAAAATATTTCTTAAAAATATCTTTAAAATAATTTTTACTATACTTATATACGTTTTTTTTTTACATCGTAATGTCTGGTTTGTTTATTGATGTTTTTGTGGGTTTATTTTACAGTGCATGGCATCGACGATTCTAAACAAGATGAAGGAGGAATTACGGTAAGTTAGTCGGAAAAATAATTGAATTCTAAAAATAAAAAAAAAAAACATTTTTGATTCTCATAAGAAAATATAAAAATACACAGCTTAGTCATCGTAAAAAATGTAATTGGACGTCATGGAAATCTTTTCCCAATATCCTAGCAAAATAACTTTTGCTGTCCTTAATAAAATTAGCTTGTAAATCATGAAGAAGAGTTGCAGCATAGAGACTTGTTGATAGTTACATTTATAGGCTACCGCCATTTTCCAAAAACAACGTTATTTTCGTATTTTCCCTAAAATATTATATTCCTAAAAGTGTTTTTAGTGGCAACATTGAAAAATATTAGAAAAAAATATGAGTAGCCTCTTTGAAATGAAACTTATTATTTCTTTCTCAAGCCTCTGACCAAGAATTGCTACTTTGTGGAAGAGACTCCCACGTGGATGCTTTCCTTAACAATACAATCATGTTTAACGTCAATTACTATATATCCACGTATTCATCACTTGATATTTTCTGTGATTTATTTCCTCATTTCGCTCTAGTCAAGATGATAAATGTCATTGGGAAGCAAGGGTTTTGTGAGAGTGAAATAAACTGAGAAATGCTATTGAAGAGAAGGGACAATAAATGGATCCACCGAAAGAAAAGACGACGTTTGGGATTGTATTTTCAACAATAAAATAATGAAAGCTAGCAGGCTATCTAGTACTATACTTAAATTAATGAAGTCTAGGTACAAAGAAGAAAAGATCCTGACAAAATTTGCTATAAAATATTCATAGAAAAGGCACAGAAAGGCAATCTTACGGTGATAAAAAAAAGTGAATGAAGCAAGGATACTAGCTCAGGACAGATAGCACTAGTATTCTTTCGATTAACTTATTGATTGATTCATTCACTTTTTACGGTTTATCAACCTACTGTAGGCTATTTAGAGCCAGAAAATATTTTTAGTTTGTGCGAAATTGTTGTTACATATGTTATAGATAATAATTGTTTTTGTGATACAATTCTTACTAAATAACCCATAGCTGAGGAGAGAAAAGATGGATTCATACCTTTCGCCAAATGTATTTCTTGCGTATGTTAATATAGCGGACCCAACGGAAATTGAAACCCGACTCTCCGATTAACAATGTTGACCCATTATCCATTAACCACTCGCACATCAAGCCTACAGCACCTGGTATTCCCAAACAGTCACCCATCTTGGTACTGACAAGACTTGAGGTTGCTTAACTCCGGTGGTGGTATGGGAACCGATTTTTCAACCTGATGGTGGCCGTGAGCCTTGATTCACTAAATATATTGGAAAAACCTGACTAGATGTAGCAACAATAGGCAATATATGGAGAAAAGGTCGGCTTATAAATGTGCAATATAGATTCTGACGATGACAATTACGAAATAGTGAAACGTTTTTCTTATAAAACTCATCGTTTCAATATAAGCATCCTGACAACAGAAAACATGAGACCGAGAAAACTCAATGAGTTGCACTCATGAATGTTAGCATCGGCCTTGATGACTGAGAGCAAAAATAGATTCTGTATGACGAGACAACAAGACATCAGGCGAACCACCTCTAGCTTTTTCTCACATCTTGCTCTGAAAAAAAAAATTCTCCGCTGGATTGATAGCTCACTTGATCACTTTTCATCACTGGTCGATCAATGTAAAAGTTGGTTCTCAACCGAAAGCACCCCCAGTTGTACCAATACATAGGACGATCTTTCGGGACGACTTCGGATCATACATTGCTGAGCACCCCTTTTAGCTTTCTTCAAAATAGGGGTTCCTTCATCTCTTGATGAATGCTTTCAGGCATGCTGTTGTAACCTAGAAAAGGTTACTGAATGAGGAATAAGCAAAAAGAAGGTTGGAAATGAAATGGTAATCTTTATAACATTAACAAAATACAATACTCGCCAGCGGCGTGAAGTAGGTAAACCACTGCTAGTGGTGAACTACTTAGACAGCATATTATCCCATCCCGCTTGCAACAGTGCCCAACTTATTTATGAGGATTGTGTCATACCCATTAGTGTTCATAAGTACGGTATATAATAGATAGATAGATGTGAATGCAGTAACGGACATATATAGATGATAAAATACAAAGAGACTAGTGAGATAGATAGTGTTGTATACTAGAAAAAGGTTATTGAATGAGGAATAAGCAAAACGGAGGCTGGAAATGAAATGGTAATCTATATAACATCAACAAAATGCAATACTCGCCAGCGCCGTAAAATAGGTGCACCACTGTTAACGGTGGACTACTTAGAAAGCATATTACTCTCACCCCGCTTACAATAGTGTCCAACGTATTTATGAGGATTGGGGCATACCCATTAGTGTTCATAGATAGATAGATAGATAGATAGATAGATAGATAGATAGATAGATAGATAGATAGATAGATATGAATGTAGTAACGGACATATATAGATGATAAATTACAAAGATACTAGTAAGTAAATAATGTTGTAACCTAGAAGAGGTTACTGAATGAGGAATAACCAAAACGGAGGTTGGAAATGAAATGGTAATCTTTATAGGATTAGCAAAATCCAATACTCGCCAGCGGCGTGAAGTAGGTAAACCACTACTAGTGGTGAACTACTTAAAAAACATATTACCCCAATTTATATTAGTGTCCAATGTATTTATGAGGATTGGGACATACGTATTAGTGTCCATAGGTACGGTATATAACACATGCACACATTTTATTCTAAAGAAAAAATATCAACACAAACCACGTTGTTTCAAGCAAATCTGTGCTATACTTATAATCCACTGTAACCAATATTTTCCAAGCTAACACATAGAAAGATGTAGTGGGATTCTTGCTTAATTCCGAACACCCCACAATCGTTAGAAGACAGTTCTAGAAAAGGAAAAGAACAGCTATGCAAAATTAGATTTCTATCGCTATTTCCATCGCAAGAGTTCTTAAGAGCTACATTCATTTGTTACACCAATTCTGAACAAGGCAACTCGGACTCGCCATGACAATTACGTAATAATATATCATTCTTATTCCATGCGTATTCCATTAGTAAGGGGTAGGTTCCATTCGGACGGCTTTCAACAAAGAGCTGATACTTTGAGGAACAGTCTCCAATTAGGATGCTTCCCAAGCAATACAATCTTTTCAACATGTTGGATAATATAAAAATGTTTTAGTATTTTCAGTGTTTTATTTTTGCGTTTTAAAATGGCGAGAGATGTGTGCAAAAGCGCATGGCACAATAGATATTATGGACCAGTTTTGTATTCCCTTGCTCCCACAAAACGGAAAAACGTAAGTACGTGGGAAAATCTAATTTAAAGATTAATTAAATTTTCGTTATGGGATTAGTACACTTTCAATGCAATTTTTTCATAAAGAATACTTTTCATTTCTGAACAGACATGGGTCATACACAATGCTAAATCAAAAAAAGTTTTCTGTAAAGAACTTTACAAGATTGTCACATTATCCCTATTTTTGTTCGAATACTATTTTGCACCCTACTATCTATCTCTCTCTCGCTCTCGCTCTCTCTCTCTCTCTCTCTCTCTATATATATATATATATATATATATATATATATATATATATATATATATATATATATATGTATTGTATTTAGACAACATTCCACTTATGTACATGTTTCATTAAAGACGAAAGAGAAGGTGTTGCGATTAAGCTTTTTTATTTAATTTTTTTTCTTTTCAAACAAACTTTTCTCATGAAATTATAATAAAATAATAAAGATTATAATACTTGAAAACACAGATAGCATCATACATAAATGTTTCTACGTGATGTCATACCGTATGTAACGCTATAGAAGGCGCAAAAATAGGCCTGTTAACCACAAACCCATTTCAGCAAGGGAAATTATTTTAGTATATTTATTCATGTACCGTTTAAATCAATCTAAATGTTCATAACAAGAAATTACAAAAGCACTTCAGTTATAGCCAAAACATTGTTGTATATAAAAAGAAAGGTAGTAGCTCATTAGAAAACATTACATAATCTATTTAGCGATAAAAAATAATACTGTATATGAGAAGCAAAAGAGATGAATATAAACAAGAAATGTTTCAAAATATCTTACATAAAGAATGCAATAAAACAGGGCGACTCCGGTAGTTTTTACAATAATTTGTTATAGGTTAATTTTGTTTTTAGATTTAGAAATTTTTAATTATCTTTCATGTTGTAGACAATTATCTTTCTCCACCTATTCATTTTATTCCTTGTTTAAAATCGTCATGTTTCTTGAAAAAAGAAAGGTGTGTATCCTATTGTCTTGTCTACTATTTTGTTTTCACTCCTTGACGGTTTGCCATCCAAGACAAAAGAAAGCAATCCTCTTATCTATTTAACACATAGATTGATAGAAAAAAAGATGAACTTTTCCCAAACAAAAAAATGAGACGCAAAATGAAAAGTGAAAAGCAACGACGTCGACTACATGCTATCTTTTGCAAAAAGAACCCAATCCAAAAATTCGTAAAAGTATTTTTTTTACAAATATATATATATATATATATATATATATATATATATATATATATATATATATATATATATATATATATAGGCTATATACACAAGAAAAAATAGTTCGAGCTTTGTATACTACATATATGTATTTTTTAATATGGTTGCTTATCAAATCTGCTTGGATATATTTCCAGTCATAATTATCTTTGAAACAAACTTTTTGAATAAGAAAGAAATTATCACAAATTAAATATGAAAAAAATACCGAAATCTGCACCAAATATCACTATTTCCCAGATTGTACATTTCTAAATTTACATTTCACTGTATATTAGATGGGTATACCTTTTTTCACCCAATCTCCATTTGTAATATACACTTAATAAAAGCATACAATTTTATGCCTGTGTCTAATTTTCTATTTACATCCGCTAAATCCCTGATATTGAGAACTTTTACCTATAAATATAACATATATTAAGACTAGGGACCTACAATAAATCTTGAATAGCTTCTTGAAGTTTCCTTTTATTTTCTTAAAATTTTGAAGGGATGATATACAAAGTCTAACGAAACACAGAAATGAAAATGACGGAGTTGCAGTCGGCCAAATATTAAGAAGGTCAAGTCTGAAAACACGTGACGAACAGTCATACTTATGGAAATGAGAATATTTCTACACTAAAAAAAATATTCAAATTTATTTAAAAAAATATTGGGGTAGACGACTTTTAATAAGCTTTTCAATTTTTGATTCGTAAATATAGTTTTCATTTAATTACATTAGCTCCAAACATGAATGAAGTAATGCAAAAACTTAAACGACTTAAATTATTATAATTAGAATTAAAAAAAAATGTTTGCAATCCATTTAAAACCTCATTATTCATCGAATTTTTTCTTAAGAAAATAGTGTACTAAATAAATATTATTTATAAAAGCAACTAAAAGCGTTTCTAATTAAATAATACCGTAGATTTATTGCATTTTTAGTTTACAATTCAATATGGGATTCTAGACTTAGGACCGTTATTCTGTTTTTACGGCATTTTAATAAGAAATTCAATATTTGTTTTCGATACATATTCACATATGAGTCCACCTATATAAACAAACATTTATATTACATTCAAACTATTATGAAAGTGACAAATAATAAACAGAGTACATTATAACAACACTTATCTATCTATCTATCTATCTATCTATCTATCTAATACCATTACTCTATTTGTGTATGTATTCATGTTTCTTCCTGAGATAGAGCTTAAATGATACATATGACCCAACCAATTTAGGATCATATGTATCAAGCTTGTTGGTTGGTTGCTCTTGTTTAGCTGCGTGTGTGGGGGGTGCGTATGGAAGAGAAAATACGTATTCCATGAGAAAGCACATTTTACTGTTTACTTATACATCTCTCTCAAAATGACACCACATATAAACTTAATTCTTACAATGGACATATTTCATATTTTAACATATACATGTATATAGAATTATATAATATTTATACATTTTAAATAATGGGAAAAAAGAGGTAGCCAATGCATTACAGAAAGTAGAATCAAACCGAGACTAATTCCTTGTGGAACAGCCTTTGTTTGCAACCACTGCTTTCAGACTTTTCTAATAAGTAGCTTTTAGCTTCAATAAACTTCCGCCATCATTGTGAATCACTTTTCATAAGAAACTCTAAGTTTGTTTCATTTACTCGGCTGGAGCTCATGGGCACTGATTTTGAAACGTCTTCAAGTCAGACTTCTAAATGAAACACTTTTACATATTATCTTTCTTATTTCCTACTTTATACTTTTGTTAGCGGAGTGTTTAATATCCATCTCCTGCAGAAATATATAAATAAACACTATATGATTAATAAAATTGCACCAGCCAGCTGGAATCGAACCTGTATTCTCTTGCACTAGGGAAACGAATAGCCGAAATGAGACATCCTCACAATAAATCATGCCTCTGTTCCATACTTAAAGAATGTCTCGTTCAGACATCTTCGAATTTATATTTATTAGCCACATTTTCGTACACATTCTTTTCATATTTTTTTTTAATTCGACTATATTTCGTATTAGTATAAACTTTACTTTTGGTGGTTATATTTTTGGAGATGACACCTCTTTTGCATTTCATAATTATGTAATTGAATCTTGCTTTGTCATGCAGTCTACGTGGCCAAATTGCTCAAGTTACTATATGTGGTGTTTGGCAGATGGAAAAAAAAAGGTAATTCAGTTTCTGTAAGGAGTTCACTTCTTTTTTTTAAGGACTTTTAAATCTAGGCCGGTTGATATTAATTTCACTATTTAAGAAAATAAAATCTCGCAGTACCTCCCACCGTTAATTCATCTTCTGATCATGTGAAGTCGTCTAGTAGTCTGTGCTGAATTACAACCCCATATATGTCTACCTACATGCTTTACTGTCCGGATGGTGTTCGCTGTGTTAATTGTTTTTCTTCCAAATATTATGATGTGAATTTAAGTCAAAAAATAATTGCGCCATAATTATATTTCCCTTGTGTAAAAATAATGGTGTTTATGATTTCTCATGTCCTTTGTGAAATTCTTAATCTAATCAACAATAAAAATAATTAAATCTTTACATTGGTTACCGATTCGTTATGTTCTATGATACGTTAAGTTGTCACTTTTCAAAATTATATTATCTAGCTTTTCAGCATTTTCTCATTTAGGTGGTCTTAGTTTCTCTTCGTGTTTTCATTCTTTCACATGTATTTTATTTTGTGTTTTAAAATGGCTTGAGAAGTGTCCAAAAACGATTCTGCAATAGATATTATGGACCAGTTTTGTATTCGCTTACTCCCACAAAACGGAAAACGTACGGACACTGGAAAATCTAATTAAAAGATTAATTAAATTTTCGTTATGGGATTAGTACACTTTCAATGCAATTTTTTCATAAAGAATACTTTTCGCTTCTGAACAGACATGGGTCATACACAATACCAAATCAAAAAGAATTGTCTGTAAAGAGCTTTACGAGCGAGTTTATCTCATTATCAGTATTTTTGTTCGACTACTATTCGGCATCCTACTATATATATATATATATATATATATATATATATATATATATATATATATTTATATATATATATATAAATGACGAAAGACAAGGTGTTGCGGTTAGACAGTTAATGCCTCTTTTCATAGATGACGAAAGGACAAGTGTGTTGCAGTTAAGGGGATTTATTTAATTTTTCTTCTGTTCAAACAAGTTTTTTCTTTTCTGGACACAGTGTGTGAGGAAAGCGATCGGATTTACAGAACATTAAATATAAGTTTCTACACAGTTTTGTTTGTCGTCTTCGGGATATATATATATATATATATATATATATATATATATATAAATATATAAATATATATATATATATATATATATATAGTTTGTTTATATATATTCAATGAATATTTCCATGTATTTTTTTATATATATATATATATATATATATGTGTGTGTGTGTGTGTGTGTGTGTGTGTGTGTGTGAACTTGAACAATAAAAAATTGTTAAATAAATTTAAATTTCAGACAAACTGAGTTGAATATTAATATTTTTTGTTGTAATATTTAAATTAGATTCCTCGATTAATTTCGATCAGCATGGTCTTCCTCAGGAGAAAAACAATTCGAAAGGTTAGTAGCAGTGAACTACAGGATTAAATGACTTTTCTCTGAAGAAAGTGATCTTTATAGTTTTCATATTTTTTTATCGCTAATTTTAGTCAGTGCTTGTATTGATTAAACGGTTTTTAAAATAGAGACGCGGGTAATTATGAGTCCCAGAATTCGCTCCCGAGTCATTTTGACAGCTTTATTGGTTGCTGAGAGGGGATGTATGTTAGTGTATGTTATCTTTTATTTTTTCGGGGTGTCTGTGATATTTGTATGTGTATATATTTGTCTGGGTGTGTGCATGCGGGAGACCTCAACATCTCTGCAAGCGTGTCTGTCTAGTGTCATTGGGAAATGTGGGAGGGGACTGATTCATGGGATTATATATATTAGTTCGGACACGTTGTTTTCTAAAACTATATTTTGTGTCTATTTCTATTTTTCACTAATAGTGAATTTTGCGTGGTTATTAAAATCATGTTTTTCTACAACAGAAATATTCGTCTACAGGTAATAATCTTTCGTGGGGAACCGACTTGATCTGAATCCAATAATTATTTATTCTGTAGTCAAAGGGCCATTCAAATTGTTCCATATATTGTTTATGGCATCGGGTGCATTCTAATAAGTAAATTATGTTATGACTTCTATAATTAGTGCTGTGATAGGTTTTAAAAGTAGTCTTAGTCTTACTGAGCTACTAAACGAATTGGTATGTCTAACATAGGCTCTTTTTGTTGTTACATGGTTGGGATCATCTTGATGTTTTTATTCATTGTCGATTACGTGTTACCTTATCATATGAAATTTGGTTACTGCATATAATTTTCGAAATGTTCTTTAGTATACGATATGCTAGAAGGCCGGTTTCCTCAAACAATTTTTTTAGGTCTGGTTTGGGATTATCTGAGATAATGGAGGAAGAGTGGTGTTGAAAGGGGTTACGAGAGGGATCATATTGATTTATTTTTTAATTTTATACTTTAGATGTTTTTTTTAAGGGCGTAAATTGCTTTGTTTATTTATTCCCTGATTAGGTGTTGTTTATAACCACGTGTTGTGAATCGATGCGCATGATTTTAAGTATGTTTACTTAGTTTTTCATTGTTAGAAGATAATCCTTCTAAGTGCTTGTCAATAGGGAAGATTCTTCTTGAGGAGTTTGGGTGGGAAGACTTATAGCGTAGATAGTCGTGGTTAGGATTGGTAGATAGGGAATAAATTCCAATAAGCAACAATTACTATTCTTAAAAGAGTACTGAATACAGAGTAGGGCAAATATAATTATTTATTCGAAAATTATAACATAAATATATTATATATATATATATATATATATATATATATATATATATATATGGCCTGACGATTTCGTCTTGCATGAAAGAGTCTGTTGCCTCTGTGTGTTAGCTTTAATGTTCGCATTTACAAACGCTCTATCTCTTATATTGAGCTCTTTATTCCATAAATATAGCACATTTCTTCACACACACACACACACACACACACACACACACACACACACATATATATATTTATATATATATATATTTATATTTATATCTTATGCAGTGTTACATTAGAACATGCACATATCCACTACAGTATTGGATATGTGCATGTTGTAATATTTCACCGCAAAAGATAAATAAATATTTACAGCTCTACTTTGTGTATTGAGCACTGTTTTTAAATTAATGTTTTGAACGCTGTTATCTTAGTGTTCGATTTCTAAACTTTGCTATATATATATATATATATATATATATATATATATATATATATATATATATTACTGTGTGAATTTAATATATTTAATGTTTTGTCAGATATCTTCCTTGTGTGACGACGTAAATATATTAGCTGTTAACAGGAATTAATTCACGTCCATCAAATATTGGATAGATACTATAAGAACAATCGCCATTAATATTTTCCTTTTCTTCAGATTGAAGACGTCTGATCTTTATAATGTAAGCAATTAGTGGATCGATATAATGCGCCAAGCAACAGAAAAACCTATAATATCCATTGAAATGTTTAAAATTTGACCTCTCTCTCTCTTTTTCGTTTTCCCTCTCTTTCATGATGGAAAAAGTGGGAACCTTAATTTCAAATGATTGCGTTAGCTATTAACTTTTCTTGAACTGGGCTGAAAATAAAATACAAATCTCAATTTTTAAATTAAATGGAAACAGCCTGGGCATGGAGTCTAAATTAGAATCAGAATTTTTATAGCGTTTATAATAGCCACAAAGAAAAGATGAACAATAAAATATCTATAATGGCTTGAAAGAAAAATGTAAAATGAAATATGTTTTCTTCTATATGTATTATCTAATTAAACACTTGTAAATGCTAAGCAATGTATTAAGAAAGAGAGGAAACTCGTTAGAAACAAAGAAAAGCGTGCTGATCTGTTATGTAATACTAGTTCTTTATATGACGGTGAATGCTGGACAGTCGTCTTTCATATGAAGAAGAGATGATGTGATTCTACAGAAGGATGACCAAAATAACGTGACGCGGAACATGTGAGCAACGATTAAGTTTTTTCGATTAAATGAAAACAAAAAAAGAGCACTTTTAATTTCTATCAGGAAACGACAATTTAAGTTACCAAGGCACATAATGAGGATAGAGGGCTTGTAACGTTTGATACTCACAAGACAAATTGAAGAAGAGACAGCGGAAAACAAAGCATAACCTGCCCAACGAATTTGAGCAAATGGATGACCGAGGAACGTTTTAGAGAAATAACAAAGAAATGATTTATTACAATATTTATATGCTTAAAGAAGCAACAAAACAAGTGCTGCAGCTATATCATATATCAAACAGTAGTACACCACAATAGTATTACATCACTCGTGAATATCGGTTAACCAGCGTTCCAACTATTCGACTGCTATATTTAACGGACTGTTAAATATAGCAGTCGGAATGCATGTGGCACAAGACTAAGTTTAACCTGGGTTTCTCCGAGCTCGTAGGCGCAATCAAAAATATTCCCTTTGAACCCGCCTAGACGGATTCAGGGACTGTCTACCTCCCCGGACGAAACTTTGTCCTTCGGCAAAACTTCGTCCGAGTACCTCTCTGCTGAAGCAGTGTTCGACAGTTGGACAATCTATACGACTGTTATATTTAACTGTCCCCCACAAGGAATGTATGTGGCACAAGGTCGAGTTTAACGTGGATTTCTCCGAGCCCCCAGGCTAGGCAAAAAATATTCCCTTTGAACCCGCCTGGACGGTTTCAGCGACTGTCTACCTCCCCGGACGAAACTTTGCCCTGCTGCAAAATCTCGCTCGGGTTCCTCTCTGCCTCGGCAGAGAGTTCGACAGATGAACAATCTATTCGACTGTTCCACAAGGCCTTCTCTCCTACTAATCTTAGAGTAGGCGGAAGAGTTCAAAATAAACTCTTTAGAGGGAGGACACTACAACGGTAACAATATCAGCAACTACTAAAATGGATAGCACATGTAACATGAAAAGGAATAATCGATAATAATTAAATTTGGTTTATAAATTTTGTAGCTCTTCTACATATGTGAAGTAATGACCTATCATTCTCTACTACATTAAGCCTTTTGATTATCATATGCGCTTTTGAATTTTTCTCTGACAATATCTGGTACCTATTGTGCCAAAAAATAGTCGGTTTTTAAAAGAAGGATATTTTTTACTTGATTTCGTAAATTCCGACGAAACTTAAACATCGACTTGAAAAATTGTGCCAAGTTCTTAAACTTTATTGGGATGTGATTTCATTTTCGTTACAAATCTTTATCCTGCCATTGAAGGTGACTGATGTCTCCACTTTAACTTTAATTCCATAGATGTGTTGTTATAACATGCTATGGCAACAGAAAACTCATTTGAGTGAAATTAAAATTAACTTTACTGTAATCGAGAGTACTTGAATAAGAAAGCCTCATCGGACCGAGATTTCACATGTCATGCATGGCTCCAAACTGTCTATATTTCTGAGATGAGGTATTATGTAAACTATTTACATTATTCGGACTATTGTCCTCATTTTTGTCGCCATTTTTAATCCAACGTTTCGACCTTTGTAGGCTCCGGCCTTCTTCAGGTGATTAGAATGTCGAACTGAACCCTATATTTCGGTAACTGGGGTAGACTGTTCTAGTTCCACATGCCATGTCGGATGGATGTCAGTTATCTCCTGTTAATTCCCCTCTCCAAGTTCTCCACCGTCTTAAACAGGTATTGAACTCACACTCTTTGGGTCCTGTCACTGGATCTAACTAACGCTTTTATACACTGTGTCATGTCTCCTTGAGGACATCTGTCTATGAAGTTCTGGGTATTATAAACTCAATGTCTTCAGCATCCATTTTTTACCATTTCTCATATTGCAATTTTTACTGTTATCATTACATTTTTTTTTTTTACAAGAGCTCATATTGCAATTTTATTTGTTATTATCGCTTTTTTCGGGCACTCCTTACTACTGGTTCCCATAGTGTATTCATTTCTATACTTGGTCGGCTCAGGATATTTTTGTATCCTAGCATATCTGCTGATTCCTTAAGTGTACGAACATCATTGGAAAATTCGTAAACTTAAGGAATCAGCACATACTGGCATATCAATACTATAAAGAGTGATAACAGCAACTGAACTTGAAAAAATTATCTTACTCAAAACATATTTTAGGAGAAATATTTTTGCAAACTACAACTGAAACAGTACTGTCTGCTCGGTCAAGGAATAACAAATGTGTCCTTGTAGGGAAAAGGCAAATATTAGCATTTCCATTCATATTTCTTAGTTTCTTTCAAAATGATCAACTGCTATTTCCTTTTACATGATTCTTAATTAGGATTAGACTTTGATGCGAAGAAATTTAGAGATCATGAAAGAAAATGTGTTGGAAGGTAATTGAATTAACACTATTATGAATCAATGTCCCAAAGTTTTCATTTAAAATGCCGTGCACAACGGTGAAAGCAATCAGCAATTAGTCACAACAAGTCTTTTTATTAGACTAGTTTCGTACAAGTAATAACTGTGTTCTCTAATTAACGTCTGACCATTAATTTTTCATCTTAGCCCACGGATAATATTTTTTTACTGAATTTCAATGTTTTTCAATCGGCCTTTCTTAGTTATTAAATACAATTACTTTTCAGAACATAGTCTATATCAGTTATAAACATATGTCTTTTACTTATTATCTTTGAACTGTTATCAACTCTTGGGAAATATAGTGACAATAATTGCCTTCTATAATGTTTTGTATTTTGAAAGTATGTAACTCATAACTAGGGAATTCTCATAGTAGTATTACTTCAAATCTATTTGCCTTCACACATATATTTACATTGTGTGTACAAATGTCTTATTCTTTTATATGCTTAAATTATTTTCTAACAATACTGTTGCAACCTAGATAAAGTTACTAAAGAATAATTAATAGAAGGATTGAAATGAACGATAATACTTAGGACAGGAAAAACACATAACATTCGATAGGGGCAGCGCGGGGCGGTGTAATGGTTAACAAGCTTGTCTCACTAGAAAAATTACGATTGAGTAGTGAATTCGATCCTCACTGGGTGTCTCATACTTTCGGCTTTATACCACATCTAAGCTACGCTTGGAAAATAAATATACCTGGGCATCTCGAGGTGGTGTAATGGTTAGCAAGCTTGTCTCGTTAGAACAATTACGAATGAGTAGTGAGTTCGATTCTCACTGGGGGCCTTTATTTTCGGGCTTGTGGCACACACAAGCTACGCTTGGAAAATCACTATACCTGGGCACCTGAAGGTGGTGTAATGGTTAGCAATCTTGTCTTGATAGAACAATTACGAATGAGTAGCGATTTCGATCCTCACTGGGTGTCCCATACCTTCGGCATTGTGCCACATCTAAGCTACGCCTGGAAAATCAATATAAGTTTCGCCAGCGGTGCGTAGAAGATGCAGTCAACTGCTAGAAGTGAGTTAAGTGATTTCCACAATGAATCTCCAACTTCAGGATCTCTACCAGCCGCCTCACCCGGTCAGGTGTGGCACAAGATCGAACATAATGTGCTGTATCCGAGCCCATAGGCTCGGACAAAAGTTTCGCGTAGATCCCCTATAAAGCAGGGTTGCATAGCTGTTTCCTGAAACGAGACGAGACTTTGCCCTTCAACATAACCTCCACTGGAGATATTCTCTGCCTCTGGGCAGAGAGTATAGCCAACACAGGTGGAGACGAATCTCCAACTGAAGGATATCTACCAACCACTCCACGTGGTCAGATATGGCACAAGGCCGAATTTAATGTGGGGTATCCGAGCCCGTAGGCACGGCCAAAAATTCCCTGTAGACCCTATAAAAGACGGAGTCGGGTAGCAGTTTCCCGAGACGAGATTCTGCACTTCGATATAGCCTGACCTGGGGATCCTCTCTGCCCGGAAGCAGAGCGTTTGACCAGTTCAGCTGGAGACGTATATCCAATTGCAGACCAACATCCAGTATTTACTACTGTATTTATGTGAATGGAGACATACAATTATCGTCGGTAGGTATGCTACAACAAATACCTTACTCATGGTTTTCCGTGTATTTTTATTTAAATTATTGAAAGCAATGTATTTTTCTTGTAAATACATGGGAAATATATTTGCATTATGGATAAAAATATTTATATTTCGCCAGCAATGTTTGTATTAATTCCTGACGGCTAAAAATATGTTCATCTTGATTTTCATTGTATTTTTATAATAAAAACAATTCCAGTTTTTTTCCGGAGTAAATTTTTTGCAATTTAAATCATAAAAAAAAATTATATTCAATTTATTTTAATAGAATTTTGTCCCCTACGCTTGCATCAAAGTGAAATTTTTCCATTAAAAGGAATCATTAAATATATTTATTATTGCAGAGGATAGCTGCTCGGATTGAGGACTCGGGTTCGAATCCCAGTCGAAACAATTATATTCACTTAGCTGCTAA